>CAWUFW010021538.1:0-97500 GCA_963921515.1 Calotriton arnoldi
GTAAGATGTGGTGTATTTATACCCTAAAGTGTCTCGTCCCTCAGTATGCTTAAAATTTGGACAATTTAAAAATTCTCTTAAAAACAGCTAAAAACACGGTTTTAAAAAACATTTAAAAATGATTAAGATGTTAAAAGTCTCTATTCTTTTGTTGCCACTTGAAAAAGTCAATTCTATTTCATTTATAAAAGTTGCATTACTATAAGCAGAAGAAGGCCATTCTTTCTCAAGTGAAAGTGTCAATTTAGGAAGTGTTCCAAATTTAGTTCGTTTATTTATGAAACGAAATGGAGAAGCCAAATTCTTTCCCAGGACGCGATGAGCCAATTCCAGATTAAGTGTCCTGGCTGGGAGATACAGCATTATCGGTGTTAGCTACTACAGACGACAAATCCAACGCCTCACAGAGAACGTCAATCGCACATAGATGGAATTCAGCACTGCCAACAGTTGGTGCTGCAGCAGCTTGTGCGGCAGTTGTTACCTGAGTGCCTGTGGAGGAGCCACCTAACCCAGCAGGAGCAAACGGCACCTATGGATTCTCAAGGAATGCATTCATCAGAATTGGAAGACGCTGGGGACAACGCAGAGCATGGGCCTTTAGGGGGTCCAGCATAGCATCCATGTCCGGAGGCGTATCTGATGGAAACGTTAGACAGAGATCCAATGTGCATTCTTCTACGCAAAACAGGCATCGAAGAACAGGTAAGATGCAGTCCACCCAGACTGGTCTAAACGATGGAAACCAAGAGGCGTTCAGTTCTCTTAGGCAAGGTATTCCCAGAAGCTGTACCATGCGTTCACGGTACTTCCGCTCCATGAGTACGTTCGCCATTTCCTCGGAAATTGGGCCGTCCATTGCGTAGCAGTAAGATTACAATCAGGACTCCTGCAATTAGGAACAGGATAAGCGGGAGACCTCCAAACACGCTTCCCAACACGGAGTGTATAAAATTTGGGATTCCTCCGAGGACTGTCTGAAAGGTGCTTAATAGTCCTGACCCTATGGTCTTAAATAGGCGTACGATACCGCTCGTATCAGACATGTTAAAGATACGACTCACCATTTCTGCGAAATGAAAGGGGCAGTTCGTACGTATAAGCGCCTGTATCTCAGTCGAGGTCCTTGCAACTTGAAGTTCAAAGGTTTCTGGAGCGGAGGTTAAGGGCACGGGTTGCTGTAAAAGCATGGCTTTCAGTCTGCTCAAAGTATCAAATTGTATGAAGGAAACATTAATTGAAGGCCATAACGGCGCCTCCCTGACTGTGTTCAGTGGCAGAAACAATACTTGCATACAGCAAGTAACCCTGGAGTTAACAGTGACCAGATAGGCGACGCCCGGAAGCATCCCACAGCAACCTTGATCATTTAGCATCAAGTAACTCCCATTCGAGAGCAGCTGGAAAACTGGCGTGATCATGGCCGCTGGGGTCCCTGACATGTGACAAGATAGATTCGCTACCGAACCACTACATGCTCCATGCAGAGAAATATCCTGACACATGAGAGAACTGCTTAAAGCGTTCTTGCAGTTTGTACCACTCAGATACACTTCTCGATCCCCATTCCGGCATCAATATGTATATGGTAACTCCCAAGTTTCCTTAATGTAACCCTTACCCATTTTTTCATACTGGCCTGCCTGCCTTTCCTCATGGCAATATTGAAACTGAAACGTAGTGACCGGCAGAGTTATTTGGCCATGAATCAGCTATTTTGTTGATGGTGATTCGGCTACAGTGAATGGTAACCTTTCTAGTTTCTCAATACGCAGCATTGTATATTTGGCTCCCCTTTGTGCCATTTCTGTCTGTTTATCAGTTAGATTGTATTCTGAAAACAGAGACGTGGTGTTTATAAAACGCCAAGGCACATAGCCTGCACGCAGAGATTGCAGCGTCCAGCTTAGCATCATAATAGAACGTAATTGGGATTGCCCGTGTTGTAACAAGGCCAGATCTTGTTCTAATATGTCGATTGCCGAAGACACAATGCTGCCTAAGGAGTAAATCCTGGAGGTCAAAGTTGTTAACCCATTATCCACTACAGCTAATGCCTTCTCTAGGTTAATACGGTCTGTTTCCCGTATCCTTTCTGCGACCTCCTGTTGGGATATTTTCCAGTTTTCATTATAATAGGCATAAATGCCAGCCTATATGAAACGTTTCTGACGTGTTTTCTTTTGGCCTGACAAGAAATCCCTAAGGTCCACATCAGGTGTGAGTAAGGTCAAGTGATGTTTTACTTCTGTGAGTGTTGAGGTCTCTAGCCAATCAAGGCACAACTTCCCAACACTATAGGATGTCACTACCCCTGGGTGCTGTCTTTGTACATAGCGTGTATCTGGCCTACTGATACTAAACACCTCGGCTATACCTAGGAATCTCTGTTGACATGTGTTTGTGTCAATGGGCCAAATCAGCCATTCTGTCCAATTGGGATCTGACCTGTTGTACTGGAGAATGTCATCTAATCTTACCCCATGTGTAGTTGAATTCTGCCCCCCACCCATCTGTGATGGTGTTGGAAATCCCGGTGTGTTCATTTCCTTGTTCTTAGCTAGTCCAAGACAGGATGTCTGTTGCACAGTTTCATTCAGAAATATTATCTGCTGTGGAATGAGGCATGCTCTAAAAAGCGCTTCTGTTCCCTGGACTTGCCAGTCCCTAGAACCCCAGATCGATTTTAAATCTATAGTGTCCTTCCATAGGTCGAAACCCTGTGTAGACAACTGGGCCATAAAGGAAGCAGAGTAAATCTGTTTGGTGTTAGTCAACATAATTTTTTGTGCTGATGCTGTTTCCGGCTCGCTTGGATCCAGTGAAAACATATCAAAGTTCATGAAATAGCCAGAAGCAGTTCGATCAATTGTTGGAATTGCATTGGGATTTGTTGAAATTGGATTTTGCTCTTGACGAGGCATGTTGACGTAGATGTCTGTAGTCGGTCTGATTGCAACTTGGTTGTTAAGTTGATTTTCTTCTTGAAGTTCAACTTCTTGTTGAAGTGGAAAAAGTTCCATAGCATTGTTGCTTAGTCCTTCATTCCGTACAGGCGGCTCTTCAAACGTGATGAGTCTTTCTGTCTGGACTTCTTGGATGGTAGCGAGAGGAGGGTGTCTGCTACTGTGGAGTCCACGCGGCCTACTGTTTAGTATCGGCCACATAGTGTGGTTTGATTAGGTCGATTGAGACGAATCTTTTCTCCTTTTTTCTGGCAAGGGGCGGCAGAAGTACAGTTCTTCTGCATTGGATTGCTAGGACCGGTACAGGTGTTCTGTAGGATGGTCCAAATTCTTTCTTGTCTGCAATCTTTTCTCTGACCAGATCCCCAACTTTTGGGATCCAGACAGGTCTTGCCGTTACTGCCTTGACTTCCTCAGTGGCGGTCTGTTTTAAGTGGACGTTGCTTTGTTGTGTCCTGGATTCATTTAGATCCTGTAAAACAGCCAAACGATCATGGATATCAAATTGTTTTTCATCCGCCACTGTGCCGCCACAATCAAGATCAGGTACCCACATTCTTGTCCCAAATAGGACCTCGTAAGGAGTGACACCCCCTAGAGAGCTTCTTGGCTGATTGTTTATTGCTTGTTGGACCCCATAAAGGTGATCGACCCATCTACCGCCTTTGCCTAATACCCTAGCTGTTAAAGATTGCTTAGTCCCAGTTTTTCATCTCCACAACAGAATTTCCCTCAGGATGGTACAGAGCGAGTACCGCATGCTCGCCCATTCCTTCCATGGCCTCTTTGTAAGCCCGAGAGCTAAACGCGGGGCCACGGTCAGAATGTAACGTGCCAACTGCCTATGTGCGGATAAAGACTCGCAAATCTTTTATAACAGTTCGAGCGTCAGCATAGCGCTGAGGCCAAACCCATGGAAATCTAGAGCAGGAATCCACTGCAACCATGATATATTTCTTGGCCCCATCAGATTGTAGGGGTCCGCAGTGGTCCAAATATACACATGCGAGAGGTTTGTCTGATTTTAGTAAAGGTGTCTGCGCTGGGCGTGTTACGGTGAAGCCCTTCATCTGCTGACAGATGTCGCACTTTAAGACATAGTCTTTGGTCTGCTTTGTTAACCCTGGCCACCAGTAGTGCTGTTTCAATAAAAAAATAGTCGCTGTAACGCCTGTATGCGCAGAGCCCAAACCCTCGTGTGCTGCTAGAATTAAGCCTTGCCTACGATCCATATTTGGTATTACTCTATCCCTCACTCCAGGAATCTGAGCATATGGAATGTTTTGTGCATCTAACTTGTAAGAGTACTTGAGTGGAAATTTTTAGGTACTGCTGTGCTGCCTTTGCGTGAAGCATTGACAGCTACCATAATCTCGCCGTCTATTCTCGTTTTTGAACAAGTAACTGCAGCTACGGCGGCTGTGCGTACAGCCCCCTTCGCGGCTTCATCAGCCAATGAATTCCCTTCAACGTGAACGCCATCACGCTGATGACTCAGTGTATGTATCACGTGAGCCCTTGGTAGTTCGTTTCTCAACTCCACTACCTGTTCCCATAGCATTTTATGCTTAATTTTGCCACCTTTTGCGTCTTTAAACCCGTTTTGTTCCCAATGATGTAAATATTCATTGTACGACTGTACACAGTAAAAGGAATCACACACAATTAGTGTGGGAAATTTGTGTTCCATATTTGCAAATGCCAGTATCAGTGCTTTTAATTCTGCTAACTGAGCCGTGCAGTCTCCTAGAGATTGCGTTTTAGTGCTACTGGGTTGGAACTTTCCATCGCGCATGCGACCTTTAACGATTGCACACGCAGCGCTGTAAGCTTGCTTACTCCCTATGGCTAGTTGAGCAGATCTGTCAGTGTAAATAATGTATTCATACTGATCTAGAGGCAAAATCTCATTTGAAAGGAGGATATTTTTGTTCGTATTGCAGAAATGCTTGTGTTTTTAAACTTGGATCAAATCTGTATTCAACATCCGTTGCAGTAAGAGAATTAGCCCATTGTTTCCATCTGGGATGTAAGGCTTTCGCATTTGGAATGCTAGCCTTTGTAACAGCCTCTAAGGCTGGTACTGGGGTCACGACTATTATGCGTTTTCCCTGAGCCAGAGCTCTTTCTCTTGCTACAGCGGTCTGCACTGCTGTCAGGATTTTTTCTGTTGAAGTGAAACGCATCTCTGCGTTTGTGTACAGGTGTGATTTGTATGCAATTGGTACCGTTTCGCCTTCATTGAAAGGTAAATAAGTGTACCCGCATTGACCCGCTATTACTCGGATCACTAAGTTGCGTACGTTTACGCGTGTCCGTAAATGTTTAGAAGCTATCATGTCTTCCTGTAGGGAACGCAGGATATTTGTATGTTCCTGTGTCCATTGTCTGACTGAAAAATCAGGTTTTATTTAGTCGTAGAAAGGTTTTACTCTTTCTGCGTAATCCAAAATGTATGTTCGACCAAAATTTAGGAATCCCAGAATTGATTGTAAATTCTTTAATGATTTTGGAGGTTGGAGCAGCGCACACTTTTCTAAAAAGTTAGCTGCTAGGCTTTTCCCTTCACTTGACAGCTCATACCCTAAAAATAGGACATTGAGATGGGCAATTTTTGATTTTTTTAAATTAAATTTATAGCCCTCAGAGGCGAATCCCATAATAATGGTGCTCACCCTGGTCAAGTGCCTCGGTAAGTCATCGTCCGTCAGATAAATATCATCTACATAGGATAATGCTTCTTCATCCAAATTTTGGAATAGCTCTGTTACCCTTGCTGAAAACAACCCCGGGCTATTCTTATACCTTTGGGCCAAACGACAAAATTGCCTTTGGGACCCTAGCGCTGAGAAAGCGGTCAGATACCTGCTTTCAGGCGCTATATTTTGGCAGAAAAATCCATTTGAGATATCAAGTGTTGTTTTGTATTTTTGTCGCACAATGTTATTCATTAATGCGGCACTGTGTGCATTTTGAACTGCAAATGTCTTTGTGCAAGTGTTTAAATGTCTATAATCTAAAACTAAACGATATGTGTTGTCAGGTTTTGATACAGGGAACAAAGGATTGTTCATTGGTGAGGTGCAATTTTCTATCACACACTGGTATTCTAGTTGATCTAGGATCTCCCTGACTTGTTTTTTAGCTTCCTGCTTTACAGGATATTGCCTTTGGGCATTTGGGGAAACTTTTAACGGGATTACGTGGTGGGTTGAATCCTCATCCCAACCAGCATGTTTTTTGTACAATGCTGGAGCTAGGGCAACCGCCCACTCCTGCACATATGCATGTTTTTAGGTGAATGGGAACGAGGTCGGAAAATGCTGGGAAAATTACCTTTTCTCCCTTAGGGCACTCCATGACGAATGCTGGCGGCCAGTCTTGCTCTGCTGATAGGATGTCATATCTGTGAGAAGTTGGCCTGGTATATGCTGTCCACTAATTAAAGTGGGCACCTTGCACCAGTCCAAACGACCCTTATTGATGATTAGGTTAAAGACAACCTTTATAGAAAGCTATCCTAGTGGTAGCTGTGGAGAGCAGCCTTCAGGCTAAGTCTTGAAGGAATGTAAAGCAGCTTGTTTTACCAGTATATTACCTCTTGAATGACCAAATGAAAGGAGAAACACACAAGGTATATATAAAATATATGTATTTATTACTAAACACTCTCTACTAACCTCTTTATGAGATTAGAGAACAAGGCACACAATTACACAGTACTAGAACGACAGTAAATAGCACAATACACAGTGGGCTCCAGGGGGAGACCAAACCATATACTAAGAAAGTGGTTTAAAAACCACGACTTGACTAGACACAGTGCCTAGGGCACGTAGAATCACTGGGACCCCAAGGAACCACCCAAAGTAGTGACACAGGGGACCCACGGAGGACGGGTGCAGTGTGGGAACAGAGACACGAGCTCCGTACAACTCTATGGGAAAGTCACGGTTGGAATTTTAGAGTTTAAGGACACTTCGGAGAGGACTTCAAGCAAACCCAGCTAAACTTAGAAGTTTCAAAGGCCAGCACCCTTGTGAGTACTGAGGTACCCGTGTTACCTAGCCCAGGGAAGCCGGGTGCATAGGGGTCAAGTGGTGTCGGAAACCCTGGTCGTTTTCTATGGCGTGTTGCGAAGAAGAGCTGCTGCCGTGGAGAAGAAAAGTGTCCGGTGTGATCCAAGCCTGGATCAAAGATCTGAAGAACCTGAAAGCAGAGGGGACAAAGTCTGGGTCACTTCACGTGACCAGGAGCAGAGCAATCAAATGCCCACCGATGTCGGGTGCTTCAGGTGCGATGAGGTGAAGCTTGACTCTGCAGCCACAGGGACCAGGAGACATCGACGATGACCAGATTCCGCAGGCGAGCTGTCCCATAAAGGATGTCGATTGCTGAGGGGTCAGTTTCCGGATTGGAGACCAACAAGCCTTGGCAACTGTACCCCACGCGGTCAGAGAAAAGATGCTTCTGTGAGGACCAGCAAGGTCCTGGGGACTCCCCAAGCAATGGAGAGTCAGGACATGTCTAGAGCAACCGGGGAAGCCCATTGAAAGTTAGAGTTGCCTTCTTGGGGACCCACAGGTCAACGGACCAGGGATCGCAAAGGGACCTCAAGAGGAATCACAAAATGGCAGCCCACGGAACACTCGTTGAGTGAAGGCTGGCAATCTTCGGTGTAGTTACTGCTCGGGGTCAGGGCTACAAGTAACCCAAAGCTCAGCCTCAGAGGTTGCCGGAAAGCTGATGCTTCTGCAAATAGATGCGGTGTCCAGGGGTTCGGGTTGCACGGTCACCACAAGGGATACGGGCCTCATACTTGTTGTGGGTACAGATCAACCTCTAAGACCTTGGGAAACCACCTCCTGTGTTGCAATATTCTTCGGAGTCCTCGGGAGCTTCAGAGATGCAAACCGGTCAGATGCATTAAAGGTGCCTGCCTTGCAGGGGAGTAACTCCTTTACTCCAAGGGAGATTCTTCAGTCATCCAGCGTAGTGTAGATCGTCAAAGTACTTGGTTTCTGTTGCAGAGTTTAGTCCAGGTAAAATCTAAAGTCCTGTAGCCAGGGGTTCCTACTTTATACCCAAGGAAGGGGTGGGACAAACTCTGGGGACCCACCTATGGGAGGGTCAGGACAGAGGGGTGTCTACACCCATGTCCTTTGTCCAGTTTCGCGCCAGAGCAGGGGCTGAGTGCCCCTGCAACCGGTTTGAGCTGGACTATGCACAGGGACACCAAATGTGCCCCCAATGCAGACATCAAAGCACTCTTGGAGTGCACCCACCCAGCCCCAATACACTAAAGCCTGTCTGGGAGGTGGTCACACCTCCCTGTGACAGGAAACCTATTGTCAAGCCTTCCCTGCCGGAGTTTCGTCCAGCAGCAGGAGGGCAGACTTGTGTCTGTGGCTGGCAGCATCCATTTTGTGATGCCAGGGCTCTGTGAAGCTGGTACCGGGTGTACCGGTGCTGTCATATTTCTCCCTCTAGGAGGGAGGAATCATACCTCCCACACCAGTTACTGGTGTGGAGGTATGATTCCAAGGTGTTTGACACCAAACACAACATAATTCCTTGCAGCCATTTTAAAGTTAGCATTTACCGCGAGGTTATAATGCACTTAAGAGTATATGGTTGGCTGCATCACAGACAACCCTGGAATAGTGGTTCCGAAGGCTGCAGAGGGGCTCTGCTCATGCATGGGCACCCTCTCACATAAAACCCAGCACCCTGCCTTCAGGATTGATAAGGCCTGCCATAGGGGTGACTGATAGGCTTGGGAAACAGCCTGAACAACGAATCCTTAACAACGAGTGTATTAAACAAAGAATCATTAACCACGACCTTTACCAGAACCCCGACCTCATTAACCACTACTGTACACGAACAACGACCACCTGAACCACAACTTACTAAACCAGAGGAAAGTGTCAAAATGTAAATAATTAATCTTAAATGCAAGTGCAATTATAATAAAATAATTTGGAACAGGATGTTGATTTTTGGATATTTTTATTAATTTAGGAATGTGTAATATTCATTTGTACATTTCCTGATTTTAATTACGATGTAGAAAAATTAGAGTTTCTTTTAATTTGGCGTGTTAGGCCAGTAGATTGCAGTGTTGGTTTGTTTTACAGTGATGTGATTAAGATCAGTGCTCGATGCGACTGTTATCTCTGGTTGTAAAAGTTGAAATAGTTACAAAATGGTGGATGGACGTTTTTTATATGTTTCATTTAAGTGAATTATTTTTACAAAAAAGAAATATGTACTCTGGTTGTAAAAGTTGAAATAGTTACAAAACGGTGGATGGACGTTTTTTCTATGTTTCATTTAAGTGAATTATTTTTACAAAAAAGAAATATGTACTGCAATCCATTTAAGAAAAATTAATTTTCTAAGAGACCTTTTGTGGAATTGCCGTTGGAGTTATTAAAATATTTTTCTATTCCTATGTTGCTCCAAACAATACATGTTTTCTGTTACTCCTAACAATACATTTACTCACCGCAGTTCAATTAGGAGTTTAGAACTGTTTCTTTCTTAACTATGATTATATAGCGTCCCCTGGATCTGATGTTTAAAGACTTGAACCAGTTTATAAACGCTCCTGACGTAACATAACTGGGTGCGAGTCACTTGGCCACATGACTAATAATCGTTATTGCTCTCTTTGAGGGAGACGTTTGTAGTATGCTTCGCATCGCCTGACTGCCCTTTAGAACAATCACTTGGTGGGGGCACGCATGCTCGAACAGCACTTGTAATAAACGAATATTAGATTGATAATTTAAAGATTATTGAAATAAAATTGTTTAATTTAAAAGTATTGTTTAATTGAATTACATTTTTTTTCCGTGTTTCAAACATGCAATTTTTTAAACGTAGTGGTAGATTCCGCTAATATGAAAAATGATTAATTTTCGTGGTTTAGTAATTCGTTGTACAGAACGTAGTGGTTTAGCTTTGGTAGAGGTTTAGCCTTCGTGGTTTAGGCATTCGTTGTTTAAGTGGTAGTTGTTTAGTCATACAATCGATAGGCTTATATGTGCAGTGATCAGGATAGATATAGTGAACCTATATCTAAGTAAGGGGTGCATGCACCACCTTACACAGGCTGCAGTAGCAGCCCTGTTGTGTCATTTTGAATGGCCTCTCAGGGGTGGCATAATACATGCTGCAGCCCCTGGGAGGCCTCTGGGGTACCTATGCCCTGGGTACATAGTATACCATATACTAGGGACTTATAAGGGTACCCCAGAATCCAATTTGGAGTGTACCTAAAGTACATGCAATCAATTTAGAGGAGAAAGCAGTTAGACTGGGGTCCTGAATAGCAGGATCCCAGTCAGACTAAGTCGAAAACAGTGAAACATCAGCAAAAAGTGGGGGTAACATAAGAAGCAGATCCTACTCTCCTACACAACCCCCCAAATGTCAGGACATTAAACTAACCTTGACCAGTTGAGTCTTCATGTTCTAAGTGGAAATATCTTGAGAGTCCATCTGCATTGGCATGGTTACTCCCAGGTCTATGTTCCACTGTATAGTCCATCCCCCGTAGGGAAATGGACCACCTCAAAAGTTTGGGGTTTTCACCCTTCATCTGTTTTAGCCATAAGAGGGGCTTATAGTCTGTCTGAACAATGAAGTGAGTGCCAAACAAGTATGGCCTCAGCTTCTTCAGAGCCCAAACCACAGCAAAGGCTTCCCTCTCAATGGCTGACCAACGTTTCTCTCTGGGGGTCAACATTCTGCTAATAAAAGCTACTGGATGATCCTGACCTTCATCATTCAATTGTGATAACACAGCCCCTACCCCCAACTCAGATGCATCTGTTTGAACAATGAATTGTTTGGAGTAGTCAGGACTTTGCAGAATGAGAGCAGAGCACATGGCCTGCTTCAGGTCATCAAATGCCTTTTGACAGCTGACTGTCCACTGAACCTTCTTTGGCATTCTCTTGGAAGTTAAGTCATTAAAAGGGGTCACTATGGATCCATACCCTTTGACAAACCTCCTATAGTACCCAGTCAGGCCCAAGAAAGCTCTGACCTGAGTCTGGGTGGTTGGAGCAACCCAGTCCATGATGGTCTGGATTTTGCTCTGCAATGGTTGAACCTGGCCTCCACCCACAAGGTGGCCCAGGTATACAACTTGGCTCTGCCCTATCTGGCACTTGGTGGCCTTGATAGTGAGGCCTGCTTTCTGCAGGGCCTCCAAAACATTTCTCAGGTGGACCAGGTGATCCTCCCAGGTGGAGCTAAAGACAGCAATATCATCTAGATATGCTGCACTATAGGCTTCCAGGCCTGTAAGGACTTTGTTCACCAACCTTTGAAAAGTGTCAGGTGCATTCTTCAAACCAAAGGGCATCACCACAAATTGGTAGTGCCCACTAGGGGTTGAAAATGCTGTTTTGGCTTTTGCATCCTCAGCTAGTCTGATTTGCCAGTAGCCAGCTGTCAGGTCAAATGTGCTGAGAAACTTGGCCGAGGCCAAAGTGTCTATAAGCTCATCTGCCCTAGGGATTGGATGGGCATCAATCAAAGTGACTGCATTGAGACCTCTGTAGTCAACACAAAACCTCATCTCTCTCTTACCACCCTGGGTGTGAGGTTTAGGCACTAAGACTACTGGACTAGCCCAAGGGCTATCTGAGGGTTCAATCACACCCAAATCCAACATCTTCTGGACTTCAGTCCTGATGCAGTCCCTGACTTGGTCAGGTTGCCTGTAAATCTTATTTTTAACAGGCAGACTGTCCCCAGTGTCCACTTCATGAGTGCACCAGGTAGTCTGACTTGGAGTCAGTGAGAACATATGTCTAAACTGGTTGAGAACTTTTCTGCAATCAGTTTGCTGCTGGTCAGTGAGGCTGCCTGCCAAGGCTACACCATCTACTGAACCATCATCAGGGTTCTGTGAGAGCAGGTCAGGGAGTGGATCACTCTCTTCCTCCTGTCCCTCATCAGTAGCCATGAGCAAGCCCATGTCTGCCCTGTCAACATATGGTTTGAGCCTGTTGACATGGAGCAACCTATGGGGGCTCCTGGGAGTTCCTAGGTCCACCAGGTAGGTAACCTCTCCCTTTTGCTCAATTATGGTATGGGGGCCACTCCACTTGTCTTGTAGCGCTGCTGGGGCCACAGGCTCCAACACCCATACTTTCTGTCCTGGCTGATAAACAGTCAACACAGCTTTTTGGTCATGCCAGGCCTTTTGTAATTCCTGGCTAGCCTCAAGGTTTTTAGTTGCCTTCTTCATGTACTCAGCCATCCGGGAGCGGAGACCAAGTACATAGTCCACAATATCCTGTTTAGGGGGTTTGAGAGGTAACTCCCATCCCTCCTTCACTAGACACAATGGACCCCTAACTGGATGTCCAAACAGAAGCTCAAATGGGCTGTAACCAACCCCCTTCTGTGGAACCTCTCTGTAGGCAAAGAGAAGGCAGGGCAAAAGTATGTCCCATCTGCGCCTAAGCTTTTCTGGGAGACCTTTAATCATGCCCTTTAAGGTTTTGTTGAACCTTTCAACTAAACCATTGCATTGTGGGTGATAAGGGGTGGTACATTTGTAATTTACACCACACTCCTTCCACATAGCAGTTAAGTAACTAGACATGAAGTTTGCAACTCTGTCTGATACTACCTCCTTAGGAAAACCCACCCTGGAAAAGATTCCCAGGAGGGCCCTTGCCACCACAGGAGCTGTGGTGGTCCTGAGGGGAATTGCCTCTGGGTACCTAGTGGCATGGTCCACCACCACCAGTATAAATCTGTGCCCAGATGCAGTTTGAGGATCTAGGGGACCAACAATGTCAATCCCTACCCTCTCAAAGGGAACCCCCACTACAGGTAGTGGTATCAGGGGGGCCTTTGTAGTGCTACCTGCCTTACCACTGGCTTGACAGGTGACTCAGGAGCGACACAACTCCTTGGTATCTTCAGACATATGAGGCCAATGAAAGTGAGGGACAATTCTGTCCCAAGTCTTGTTTTGGCCTAGGTGACCTGCTAATGGGATATCATGTGCTAGTGTCAATAGGAAGCTCCTAAACTTCAGAGCTATAACCAACCTCCTGGTGGCTCCAGGCTTGGGGTCTCTACTCTCTGAGTAAAGGAGTCCATCATCCCAGTAGATCCTATGGAACCCACTAGCACTCCCAGCAGCCTCAGCAGCAGCTTGCTGTCTGAGGGGTTCAAGAGAGGGGCAGCTCAGTTGCTCCTGGCTCAGATCTGCGCTGGAAGGGCCCCCTGTCCCCAAGAACTCAACCTGATCAGGCTCAAGCTCATCTGGGACAGTTCCTTCTTCAGGACTAAGATCAGCTCCCTCAAGAGACTGATCTGGATTCTGAGGCAGGGGGGAAGACACTGCCTTAACCCTACTGCTCCTTCTCTTGGAAGGTGCCTGGTCCATTTTTCCAGGATCCAGGACCTGTTCAGTGTTAGACATTTTTGCCTGTGACCTGATCATAGCAAACACATCTGCAGGGATACCCAACATTGCTGCATGAGTCCTGAGTTCCACTTCAGCCCAAGCTGAAGTTTCTAAATCATTGCCCAACAAGCATTCAACAGGGAGGTCTGCACTTACCACAACCTTCTTAGGGCCAGTTACCCCTCCCCAGGAGAAATTAACAACTGCCAAGGAATGGTCTGTCCTGACATTTCTAGCATTGGTCACTTGGTACATCTCACCAAGTATGATTTGCTCAGGAGCCACAAGATCTTTTGTCGCCATTGTGACACTTGCTCCTGTGTCCCTGAATGCCAAGGCCTCTTTTCCATTTATTATAGGCTGTTGTCTGTATTTGCCCAGATTACTGGGGCTTACAAATAAGGAGGCCAAATCCATGCCTCCATCACAGATCAACATAGCCTGAGTTGGAACTCTGACTAGGCCAGAGTCCATCTCAGATCCCAGGGTTAACCCTACTACACCCTTATTTGGAACACCACCACTTGGAGCTGAACTAGGGGGAACAGTTGCCTTAGGGGCAGTGGTGGTTGGAGTTGAGTCCTTGGACTTGGTACAATCACTTGTCCAATGGGTCTTCTGTTTACAGATTTGACATCATGGCTTCTTCTTGCCTTTTCCCTTGTTGGAGTGTGACTCCCCACCAGATGCAGATTTTTGGGGCCCTTGAGAAGACTTCTGGTCTTTACCCTTCTCCCCACCCTTATCAGAGTTTTTAGAATCTTGCTTCTTGGAGTCACCACCTTGGTTCTGAACCTTCTGCTTCACCCTGGTTCTGACCCATTTGTCTGCCTTCTGGCCCAATTCTTGGGGAGAGGTCAGATCAGAGTCCACCAGGTACTGATGCAACAGTTGATTTTGACAGTTGTTAAGGATCTGCTCTCTCATGATTAAATTATACAATCCTTTGAAATCACACACCTTACTGCCAAGTAACCAACCTTCCAGAGCCTTAGTAGCCCAATCAACAAAGTCAACCCAGTCCTGAGTCTGTGCCTTTTGGGTATTCTGAACTTTAACCTGTATTGTTCAGTGGTTAGGCCAAACCCATCAATCAGAGCACTCTTCAGGACTTTGTAATTATCAGCATCCTCTTCTCTTATGGTGAGGAGCTTGTCTCTACCTTTGTCTGCAAAGGAGAGCTACAAGATTGCTGCCCACTGCTCCTGAGGGACCCTCTGTACCTTACAGGCCCTCTCAAGTGCAGTTATCCATTTGAGGATATCATCCCCACTCTGGTAGGGAGGGACAATCTTGTTCAGGTTCCTATGGTCATGAGTATGATCTCTACCTCTAGGGACACTGTGGCTGCCACCATGGGACTCTAGTCCCAGCTTCTGAGAAGCTCTCTGAAGCTCCAGGGATTCCCTGTCTAAGGCCAATTGCTCTCTCTTGATCCTGAGCTTAGCTCTCTCAAACTCAAGCAGTTGGCACTTCTTCTCATAAGAGGACTCCCTTTTATGAGAAGAAGTCCTATGAGAAACAGAGCTCCCTACAGATGTACCAGAACGATTAGATTCCAGAGAAGGAGATCTATATCTTCTTGGTAAACTGTTAACCCTTCCAGGTGGGGTAAAGAGAGCCCCACTGAGGTCTCCTTCCTCACCTTCAGGAAGAATTGGATTTTCCAGGTTAGAATCATTTTGATCCTCCTGGCCAGCATCAGAGTCCTGGTCATTGAGGTTTTCACTCCCTGGCCTTTCCTCTTCTGCTGTCCCACCCCCTTTGCCTGCCTCATCAGACCCTGGGGTCTTTCTGAGGTCATCTAAAAACAAAGTCACTATGAGCTTTTGGGTGTTTGGGTTTTCCCTGTCTTCAGTTTCCTTGATGCACACATGTTTCTCAATTCTTGGAATGTGAGCTGGTCATACTTAGTTGGCAAGGAGTCACTGACTTCAGGCCTTGAAGACATTCTAGTGTGGTGTGGTGTATGCACCTACCTACTCTAGTGGGAACTACTAAACTCTCTTTAGTTGGAGAAAGGGTGTGCTAGGCCCTTGACACCCAACTCTAAGTTCAGTAGAACTTACTTTATTCTAGACTTGATTTATATGTACCTAAGTACCTTTAGTGTTTTTCAGTTAGTCACTCACTGAGATTATCTGGTAAAACAATAGCAAGCTTGAATCCCAACCGCTGCACACCAATGTGAGAATTTGGCCTGGTATATGCTGTCCACTAATTAA
Organism: Calotriton arnoldi; assembly: GCA_963921515.1. Taxonomy (NCBI): domain Eukaryota; kingdom Metazoa; phylum Chordata; class Amphibia; order Caudata; family Salamandridae; genus Calotriton; species Calotriton arnoldi. Next base: position 15,639 of record CAWUFW010021538.1, read on the forward strand.
AGTGGGCACCTTGCACCAGTCCAAACGACCCTTATTGATGATTAGGTTAAAGACAACCTTTATAGAAAGCTATCCTAGTGGTAGCTGTGGAGAGCAGCCTTCAGGCTAAGTCTTGAAGGAATGTAAAGCAGCTTGTTTTATCAGTATATAACCTCTTGAATGACCAAATGAAAGGAGAACCACACAAGGTATATATAAAATATATGTATTTATTACTAAAGACTCTCTACTAACCTCTTTATGAGATTAGAGAACAAGGCACACAATTACACAGTACTAGAACGACAGTAAATAGCAGAATACACAGTGGGCTCCAGGGGGAGACCAAACCATATACTAAGAAAGTGGTATAAGAACCACGACTTGACTAGACACAGTGCCTAGGGCACATAGAATCACTAGGACCCCAAGGAACCACCCAAGGTAGTGACACAGGGGACTCACGGAGGACGGGTGCAGTGTGGGAACACAGACGCGAGCTCCGTAGGACTCTATGGGAAAGTCGCGGTTGGAATTTTAGAGTTTAAGGACACTTCGTAGAGGACTTCAAGCAAACCCAGCTAAACTTAGAAGGTTCAAATGCCAGCACCCTTGTGAGTACCAAGGTACCCGTGTTACCTAGCCCAGGGAAGCCGGGTGCATAGGGGTCAAGTGGTGTCGGAAACCCTGGTCGTTTTCTATGGCGTGTTGCGAAGAAGAGCTGCTGCCGTGGAGAAGAAAAGTGTCCGGTGTGATCCAAGCCTGGATCGAAGATGTGAAGAACCTGAAAGCAGAGGGGACAAAGTCTGGGTCACTTCACGTGACCAGGAGCAGAGCAATCAAATGCCCACCGATGTCGGGTGCTTCAGGTGCAACGAGGTGAAGTTTGACTCTGCAGCCACGGGGACCAGGAGACATTGACAATGACCAGATTCCGCAGGCAAGCTGTCCCATAAAGGATGTCGATTGCTGAGGGGTCAGTTTCCGGATTGGAGACCAACAAGCCTTGGCAACTGCAACCCATGCAGTCAGAGAAAAGATGCTTGTGTGAGAACCATAAAGGTCCTGGGGACTCCCCAAGCAATGGAGAGTCAGGGCACATCTGGAGCAACCAGGGAAGCCCGTTGAAAGTTAGAGTTGCCTTCTTAGGGACCCACAGGTCAACGGACCAGGGATCGCAAAGGGACCTCAAGAGGAATCACAAAATGGCAGCCCACGGAACACTCGTTAAGTGTAGGCTGGCAATCTTCGGTATAATTACTGCTCGGGGTCAGGGCTATAAGTAAGCCAAAGCTCAGCCTCAGGGGTTGCCGGAAAGCTGATGCTTCTGCAAATAGACGTGGTGTCCTGGGGTTCGGATTGCACGGTCACCACGAGGGATACGGGCCTCAGACTTGCTGTGGGCACAGATCCACCTCTAAGACCTTGGGAACCCACCTCCTGTGTTGCAATATTTTTCGGAGTCCTCAGGAGCTTCGGAGATGCAAACTGGTCAGATGCGTTAAAGGTGCCTGCCTTGCAGGGGAGTAACTCCTTTACTCCAAGGGAGATTCGTCAGTCATCCAGCATAGTGTAGATCGTCGAAGTACTTGGTTTCTGTTGCAGAGTTTAGTCCAGGTAAAATCTAAAGTCCTGTAGCCAGGGGTTCCTACTTTATACCCAAGGAAGGGGTGGGACAAACTCTGGGGACCCACCTATGGGAGGGTCAGGACAGAGGGGTGGCTACACCCATGTCCTTTGTCCAGTTTCATGCCAGAGCAGGGGCTGAGTGCCCCTGCAACCGGTTTGAGCTGGACTATGCACAGGGACACCAAATGTGCCCCCAATGCAGACATCAAAGCACTCTTGGAGTGCACCCACCCAGCCCCAATACACTAAAGCCTGTCTGGGAGGTGGTCACACCTCCCTGTGACAGGAAACCTATTGTCAAGCCTTCCCCTGCCGGAGTTTCATCCAGCAGCAGGAGGGCAGACTCGTGTCTGTGGCTGGCAGCATCCATTTTGTGATGCCAGGGCTCTGTGAAGCTGGTACCGGGTGTACCGGTGCTGTCATATTTCTCCCTCTAGGAGGGAGGAATCATACCTCCCACACCAGTTACTGGTGTGGAGGTATGATTCCAAGGTGTTTGACACCAAACACGACATAATTCCTTGCAGCCATTTTAAAGTTAGCATTTACCGCGACGTTATAATGCACTTAAGAGTATATGGTTGGCTGCATCATAGACAACCCCGGAATAGTGGTTCCGAAGGCTGCAGAGGGGCTCTGCTCATGCATGGGCACCCTCTCACATAAAACCCAGCACCCTGCCTTCAGGATTGATAAGGCCTGCCGTAGGGGTGACTGCTAGGCTTATATGTGCAGTGATCAGGATAGATATAGTGAACCTATATCTAAGTAAGGGGTGCATGCACCACCTTACACAGGCTGCAGTAGCAGACCTGTTGTGTCATTTTGAATGGCCTCTCAGGGGTGGCATAATACATGCTGCAGCCCCTGGGAGGCCTCTGGAGTACCTATGCCCTGGGTACATAGTATACCATATACTAGGGACTTATAAGGGTACCCCAGAATCCAATCTGGAGTGTACCTAAAGTACATGCAATCAATTTAGAGGAGAAAGCAGTTAGACTTGGGTCCTGAATAGCAGGATCCCAGTCAGACTAAGTCGAAAACAGTGAAACATCAGCAAAAAGTGGGGGTAACTATAAGAAGCAGATCCTACTCTCCTACAATATCCAAAATCTTGCTCTGCTAATAGGATGTCATATCCAAATGAAAGATTTTTCCAAAATAGACCTTTAACTTTTCTGGGCTTGTGCCCCTCCATCCGGAGTGTTATCTCATGTAACTTATGTGGGACACTTACCCGAGTATCAGGTGTTTCCACCGTGATATACTCACTCAACTCCGCTGTCACCAGAAATTCCTTCAGGTTCTGGCAAGCTATCGTTACTTCTGCCGCGCTGTCTAACATCGTCAGAGCCCATTCCCCGTTCAGAAGCTGTGTCCTCAGAATTCTGGGCATGTCTGATCTTGAGACCTGCTACCTTCTTCTTTTTGAACTGAGGTTTTTGTTTCTGTTTATCTTCTTTTTTAGGTGCGTAGTCCGCAGCGCATTGCGTGTCTCTGGACATTGTACGCTCCTCTTGTCTGTGTTCTGACCGTCCTTCCCTCTCGGAGTTTTTTGATGAACCCTGAAAGGAATGAGAGGAGCGTGTATCAGTATCCTGATACCTGTCAGGTTTTTTAATATTATCCCTATTCCTGAGGTTATACCTCCTTTCAGAGGGCTCCTGTTGAGGAGACTTACCCCTGGATTGAGATCTGCTGTCTTTAGACTTTTGTTGTTTTTTATTTTCCCACTTCTTTTTAGAAGAAGCAGGTGTCTGCTTTGTAGTGTCCTTTTCAGGACTGCCCACCTGTTGTGGTTTTAATGCTTTCCCACCTAGACTGTCTCTGCCTAGTTCTGCATATGCAGTTTCAATTATTGTGGGTAGTTCGTGTTGTTGATCCAATGGACTGAACTCCCTTAGGCGTTGGCGGATCACCACTGAAGCTGCTTCCCCCTTAATGTTAGCTAGTATTATGGATGATACCTGATCAAAGTTGTTTAGTAACTTCATCCCTAAGTTAAGGGCAGGCTCTGCTCCGTACTCATTTTGTATCTGTCTCAATACGTCAGGTACTACTGCTAAGGACGGGATACCATGTGTTCTGGTATATATGGCAGCAAAGACTGAACCCCAAGAGGTGCAGTCCTCTACTTGTGGTGTGATCCCCATGGGCAAGCAGATTGTTAGTATTCTGTGTTTATCATAGGTGGTAGTATTCGGGAATACCGCCTCAAGCTGAGTTATTTTCTGAGCTATCCAGAATGGTATCTGTTCGCATTTTGCGGGCATTTTGCCCATTACCGCGTGTAATGTTTGAGGAGTCATTTTATTTCCTGTACCCTGAGCTGGAGTACTATTTGCTGCACCTGGTGCAGGTTGGATTGTTAAAGTCTTCATGACGAATTGTGTCAAGTTTCTGTAGATTTTAATTAAATCTCTGTGTTGTATGAGTAATTCTGGCTGTGGCATTGTTCCAATGTCAGGATGCGGTGTGTTAGCCGCTAGTATTGGCCATGTGGCCCTGTCTCCTCCGAGCGGGCCTAATTTTACTCTCCCTCGTACGTGGGGTAGGGCGCCATTAAACCAGTAATGATGTTCCTGGTAAGTGAGTGGAATCTCTATGTCCTCAAACGGACCATATTCCCTTGGTGCATTTCCTGCTATGTAGTAGTGAAATGTCTTTGTTATGGCATTTGCTGCTGAGAATGTAACCCATGAAAAGAACACCTCTGTTTTGTTTGATTCGTGTGCCTCAATCACGAAAACTACCATGCCACCCCTAGCTTGTAAACCATTTTCTAATAGTCTTAGGGTGACTGTCATTCTGAATTTTGATGCAATCTGTATTGCATTTACAGGATCTTCTCCTTCTTCTGAAAAATTCAGGTCAACTCTGTCTTCCCCTGCCTCGGAATCAGGCATGTTTAGAGGAAGAAGGGCTCAAAGGGAACTAAGATGAGGTGTTATGCACAATTTAGGAACTAGATGTCCTTCAAGCTTGATTAACCAACAGCCGATAAATAGGATATCTCCCCTACTCAGCAGTGGCGGAGTTTGTGCCCACCCACTCCAGACGTCTCTGGTGTTTTGTGAGTAGGTTCTCTGAGAATAGCATGACTGAACTACTCAGATTCTACTGTTAAATAAGTCCCCAACCAACATTGGCAGCGCCATTTCGTGTAGTTCCTATAGTACTCATGCAGGACCTGTGCGTTTGGATAACATAAACTGTGGGCTTGGTGTTAGACTGACTCTGTGCACCCCCACCGTATATGTTAGCCGGATTTGCATTAGCTAGCTCACAGTGCCACTAGAATCTCCTCTTATAGGGGAGAGATTAGTTTCTGGCAACCTTAGATCATGACAACCCTAATTCCTCAGAATCGTGGAAACAATATACTACTTTTCGCTCAGTCACTCGTGCTTACTTATTCGGTTTGTCTCAGAGTGTTACACATAATAAACAGTCTGGGCGTTTCAATAAGTATTTATTGAACAGTTGTCATTCTAGTGTAAAATATATGTGCTGCAGCAATCAGCAGACAATAGCAGAGATATATTATCAGCAGTACGATTAAAGCAAAGGGATAGAACAGTTCTACCATATTGCAATAATCATGAATACATACATGAATATAGAAAGCATTATGAAAAGTGCGCCTACTCCTACGATGCCTAACTAGATGTACCTGAGTGTACCTAGCATATGTGTAGGTCTAAAAGCCTAAGAGCCAAGAATCCTTCTAGGATTTAGTCGAACCCCCATACCTGAATAGAGAGAGTGTGGGACCCCGTCCTGGTCTCGAGTTGGACACCCCGCAAGGGCTGTGTTAGACCGCTGTCAGCTGGAGCGACTGCATGCAGGAGCCTCAGCATCTCTGGTCAGTGTGTCAGCATGGAAGTCTCGGTTCCCTCTATCTTACCATGGCAAGATGTGGTGTATTTATACCCTAAAGTGTCTCGTCCCTCCGTATGGTTTGTATTGGTCTTTGTTAGACATGAGGAAGACGTCAGGGGTGAACTTTGTACATGCATATTATGCGGGAGATGTAGCTGGTGAATGCTCATGCATAATTTATGAGTACATTGTAGGCCTGTGTTCGGGAAAAACCCTGCAGTGTTCTAACCACAGACTAGATAACGTTCAACCCTCAGAGCTCGTTGTGTACTGTAGGGAACTAATGTAGGTGAAAGATCATGCCTATATTAGGGCATAGAAAATCATGACCATAATAGGGCTTAGACGACTATGACCAAAATAGGGCATATACGAGTATGACCATAATAGGGCATATGCGAATATGACCATATTCGGCATATATGAACGCGTCTATATTAGGGCCTCTATATGAAACATGGAAGTAGGAATAATAAAGCCAGAAGAAATGGTTTTAATGTGACAACAGATATGAGCTTGCATAAATGTATTTTGCACATTAAAGCCACACCTATTGGCTTTACAAATGGTTGGTAGTGGTTTTGGTGGTATTAATGGTGGTGGAATAGGGGGTGGTATTGTTGGTTGTACAGTGTTTTTGCTATGGGACTGGTGGTGGTGAGGTATTGGTGGTGGTGAGATATTCATAGCTGTGGTATTGGTTGTGTAGTATTGGTTGTGCTAGTATTGATTGTGGTGTGTTATTGGTGTTTGTATTTTATAGTATTGGCAGATTTAGTGTGGTATGTGTGTTATAAAATGGGGGCAACATTGAGATATTGGTATTGTCAAGGTGCTGTTAGTGATACTGTCAATGATGGTGATGGTGCTACTGGTATTGGTAGCTGTAGTATTTGTGTTGGGGGAGAATTGGTGCTGTTGTGGTATTTGAAATGGTGTTATTGGTTATCATGGTATTGCTGTTATTGATAGTGGTGGTGTGTATATTGTCAGCAATATTGTAGGTGCTGACGGTTGTATTGGTGCTGGTGCAGGTATTATTATTTTTGTTGGTGGTGGTATTGCATGCATGAATAAGGAACTTAATTTTACAACAACATGTGATGGTTCGGTCTACTTTTAAAAGAAAAATAGTCCCTCACGCATTGCAGTCCCAGCACTGCGCAGAAGGCAGAATGATACACCAAACAGTCAATCCCATCAGGTCTGAGGGTATTATCTCTTTATTGTTTCAACTCTTCGCCATACAATTTTTGAAAACACCAACAATACATTATTGATAGACAGTAAAATTGCATGATACATATTAGTCCATACCATAAAAAAGATTCATATAAGCCGCTCAGTAAGGTCCTGAGATCCGTGCAAGGTTTGGGGGCTCTGGAGTATCTCATGTGTTCGTGGAAAACTCCTTTGGGACCTAACGATTCAACTTGTGGCAAAGGCCGCTCCCATCTTTTGCACTCACAATAAAACTGTGTAAAATAGACTAGTAATGTTCTGGTCTATTATGCCTGCTGGCACAGTCGTGATCGGCAGAAGCGGGTATTTTTTGCTACTGGTGTGTTTGTGCTGCGAAATGTTAAAATAGTAGTGAGCAGTTGATTTGTATAACACATGTCAAATAAAGATCTGTTAACGTCCCGGTGGAGTTGGGCTATGGTTGGTTGGTGACAGTAGTGGGGGATTCTGAACCCTCCTTGTGGTAGGCCACGCTCCCTTTGTATAGCTGGACGCAAGATTGTGGGTGGTTGGCAGGTCTAGTCAGACACAAAGTGCTACTGCATTAAAGGGGGGTGTACTTGCATGATTGCCGCAAAGGGGAATTCTCTATGCCATTCTTACAGTAAGCAATGCTCCCATAATGTAGCTTGACACTGGCTTGTAGATAATTGGCGAATCTGATGTGGCACAAAGTGTTGGTGCGTCTATGCAAGATGTAATTAGAAATTGTTTAATCAGTGGGATCAGCCATTTTGTACCTGGTTTTGGTGCAAAGTAGAATAAAGTGTGTTATGAACTCCCTACCTCTCACAGTGCAATCGCAGAGTTCTGAGATGGTGTAGGCTTTGGAAAATTTGGCAATGTACGTTCTAATGGGTGGGATACCTAGACAGAATTTTAAGTATAAAGTGTGGGGAGTGTCTGGGCTAATATCGGTACTGCTCCATACCCAGGGTATGCTGTGTGTGCAAAAATAGTTGCAGTATAGAACAGAGGAACGTGCTTTACAAATACATGTCTTAAGTTTGGTATGCAGAAATGCTTCCTTTACCATGGCGGCAGTGGTGCTACCGATGTTAACTGGCTCAGACCATACATGCTCGAAACCAAGGTTTTGGAGACAGTTTTTTACGTAACTTGCCCACAGGTTATGGTGGATTTTCCCTGTGGGGGACACTCCAACCAATGACCTCAGGAAAGACTCTTTGACAGCACCGGAGCTAGGGCTATGAGCTCTGAGATGGGAATCATGCCTGTTTCCAGGTACAGAGGAAGAAGTGGTCCACCAGAGCTTAGATGCAGCAGTGATCACAGAAGTGAGTTTTCCAGCTTTTGAAGTTGCTTGCTGTTACTGTACCCCCAATGTTCTGCGCCATAGCGTGCTGCAGCCACTGCCTTTTGCTTATATACTTGTAGGACAGCGCTCAGTGAGTGACAGACGATGTTATAGTTAAGCCTTAGAATTCAGTTGGCAGACTGCTGTAGGGTGGCAGCTGTTTTGTCAGCATGGGCATGCCCGGATAACTTGTTGCTGAAGAAGATATCAGATAGTCACAGACCTTGACTAGTTCATGTGCCTTACCAGCAATTTTGGGAGATTTTGTCAGTGGTAGAGATTGACCCAGTGGCATTAATTTAATCTTTGATATATTGATAACGAAATATGTGTGCCTACGGTAGCTTTCAAAGCTTCCAATCTCCTGTGCAACTCGTTTTATGTGCAGGATAGAATTGCTTCATCATCCGCAAACCGGAGGATAACTATTTTTTGTTGCCCAGCTTCAGTGCATCTGAATCCCCATCGAGCATAAATTCCTCTTAATCATTTAAGAAGAGGGAGAACAGCAGCGGAGCAAGGACGTATCCCTGATGTACCCCTGGGCAGATGTTTAAATAAGGTGTGCATTCTCCTCCACTACCATAGCGAATGAAGGCCCATGTGTCTTTGTGCAGTGCTTTGATGGCTTGCAAGAGGTTTGTTTTGACTCCTTGTTTCCTGAGCGTATCCCATAGTTTGGTTCAATTGACCAGGTTGAAAGCCAATTTAAGATCGATGAACGTAATATAGAGCGGATGCTTGATCATCTTTGTATATTTGATGCAGATCATAAATAGTTTTGTGGCTTGATGGATGTTACTAATGCCCTTGCCAAAGCCCACCTGGGCGTCTACAAGGACTGTGGCTTTGTCTGCCCAACACTGTAATCTGTTCAGGAGGACCCGCCCGTAGATTTTCCCAATGCTGTTCAAGAGCGAGATTGTTCTATAGTAACAGCCTACTTAATTTTTTATGAAAGGAGACTATGATGTCGGATCGCCAGGTGTGCGGGACATTTCCTGTTCTTAGACCATGCTGAATATTGTAGACAGGGCTAGCGAACAGGCCTTGTGATCTGTTTGAAATATGCCGACTGGTGCACAGTCCGGTCCAGGTGCTTTGTTGGCCTCCTGGTCCAGGATTGCTCTTTCTACCTCTGGACGGAGCACAGTAGCTTGCTCCATTGGCAGCGGAGTATTGCAGTCTAGCAACGTTGGTGTACAGTCACAGCCAGCATGTATGGTCTTATAATGGTCTTCCCAGGTCTGTGCTGTAATGTGGTTTTCCATGGGCCCTTAACCCTCTCTAAATATTTCAGTGATTTTTCTCCAGAAGGAATTACTGCCCTTCTTTTCTGCTGCTTTGGTTAGGTCTTGCCATACTTCTTCTTGGTATGTCAGTTTCTTGCCCTTGATCAGTACTTTGTGATCTCTCCTTTTGGCCCTGAAGAGGAGCTCTTACTGTGAGCAAGTTTGAACTTGTTCTCGGCTCCTCTGCACTATTTCCATACCAATTTTTTTTGGGTTTCTTGCATTTACTCTTTGTTGTCCAAGGAGCAGAACATTGGCGTGTGAGCTCCATTGAGAGTTCGATGTGATTTTCTAGTATTGTCTCCAGCTCAACGCTAGTCTTGGTGTGAACCAAGAAATGTTCGAGACAGATTTTTTTATGAGGTCTCGCTGCTTGAGTGATTCTCTCTATTCCATTTTACTGCTCGTCTGTTGTTGTTTGGGGTAATACTGACAGCAAAGCTTTTGGCTGTACTCTGTTCAGTCAGGTTGGAGCATGACTAAGGTGGTCATGGTCACTCTCTGGTCTTTTGGATCACTTCCATGTCCAACACCAAGTCCCAGTGATCTTTGGGGAAAAGGATATAATCGATCAAGCTGGTTCTTCTTCTATTCCGAAATGTGGGCGATGCGGAGCGGTCTGATGCCGTTCATCAGCCATTCAGAAAGATTAGCTGTGATTCAGTGAGGAAGTTGCGGAGTAATCTCCCTTTCTTGAGCCTACTAAGGGGGGGGGGGGTTGCTCAGATCAGGAGATGGAATACCCCAGATAATCTCCTCTGTGCTTCTCTCTTCCTCCTATAGATCTTCTGGTGGGTAGGTGTTGAAATCTCCGCAGATGAGGAGGTAGTACTTGCCTTTGATGGGAGCCAAGGTCTTTATGTTGAGTACAGTTGCTGTTAGAGCTGCTAGTTGGTCTTCGTACTTATTGCGTTTGCTGGGGTTTAGCTACACGTTCAGAACATCCAAACTAATACAGCGATTCTTCTGCTACTTGACTGATCTTACGTGCAGCATTTACAATGGGGATGAGGTAGATGAAAGTTCCTTTGCTGTGCAATCTCGTTTCGGTAAAATCCAGATAGTTAAGCCCCCCCATAGCTCTCTATCTATCTATCTATCTGATTTGCTTCCCTAGCTACTGAGAGAGAAGAAATTCCATCCTGCTTGGGATACATGTTAGGAGTGCAACATAACCACTTATAGGATGCACTCTCATATTATTTAGTGTTATTGATTAAATTAAATGGTAGAAGAAATGTGAATTAATTAACGTACCTTTGTGATATTAACATGATTCAATGTGAGTTTAACAAATGATTTATAGAATTGTAGTAATTACACATAAATTATGTAGCATATTTACATAGAGTTTATTAGTGATGTGGCAAACCGACACGTTAAATGCATTTTGAATGTTTATTATACTAATGATGTAGCTGGAATAATCGAATTAATGTAGTTAAGTAAAGGTGCCTATGGAAAATGCTAATGAATTTATGAAAATTTTAACCGTGAATCATAAGCAACATGGTGCATTTATTTGTTTAGCTCAAGTCTTAGGCCTGATTGGATGTTCACGTTTCGGAATTGATACTTAGGTTCCCATGTGAGTTTTGTAGAAATGTTACATGTTTTCGTGCTTGGTTAGTGAAGAGTAAGGTCATTGTTTCAGTAGATAGTTGAGGTATGAAGAAGCTAACGTTGGCATAGTCTGGTGAAGATAAGGTGGAAGGAGTGTGTTCGCATGGGAGAAGGGGAGGAGACCAAGGACGAATTGTTGCAAAGGAGTGTACATGGAGAAGGCCGTAGAAGGAACCAACGTCATGAAATAAAACTGTGGTTGAGCCTATTGTGGAAAACATTTGAGAAAAGCATTATGGGGCATCTGTTGAATGAGATTTGGTATATGATGCGTTGTAGCTTGGGATACGCAGACCATTCCATTTTGCCTTTCAGATAGAAAGCATCTGATGGCTAAAGTGCTTTTTCCCTGTTAGTGGCTTTATGCTGCTTGACGACCCATCTGATGGTGGAGTGACTTCTTAGGAAGGCTCTAACCACTGACACCTTCTCTTAACCTTTTGATCTATATTCTAAAATAGGGATGCCACTCTAGAGTAAGAGTAGGGTTGGACAGGACTAAATGATTTTCTCCAACGAACTACTGATGCAGTTAAATCATCATTTTTGCTTCCTGATTACCTATGTAGTAATTATAGAACTTGTTCTCCTTTTCTTGCTCTATAGAGTGTTTTTTGCCGAAGATTTGGATTCCTTCTAATTCCTCTGTATTTTTATACCCTTATGCTGAGATTTGTGAATGTCCACCTATTTAGGTGGAGCATAGCGGCAGCACGCATGCGCTGCTCGCTCTGTGAGACTGCTGCAGTAGAGTATGGGAGAGAAGCCGCGCCCCCTCTCCTCCCATATTTTTCATTGGCTTGTGTCATTGTCTTTCGTAAATGCTGCCTTCGGATTCGATAATAGGCTTGTTAGTCCCTCCTTAGTACTGCCATGTCTTCATTTGTACCCTCCCATAGCGACTGCCCCTTTACTTCAGTTGTTACACAGGACCTGTTATTTAGTCTATAAGCACTATTTATTTTATTGAGTTTCTCTTACTGCAGGCCGCACATGCGCTGCTTCAGCTGAAACCGCTTGTGTTTTTTAAGCAGCACGGCCGCCCTGGTAACACGGGCACCTGCTTTCAATCACTTTACCCTGGCATTATCTTGTGTCTATTTCAACCCCCACGTAAAATGGATTTTGAAATGATTAGCGAAAGTCATGTGAATTCCAGGGAGCATATAATCCTGTGCTAATGGGCTGAAGCTGACAACAGCACATCTGTGTTACATATCATCTGTACTAAAGCCACCTGACAGGTTGTTTTCAAAAGTCTGTTTTATTAACAACAACACCAATACCACCACCATCTATACCACCTCCTCCACCAATACCACCACCACCAATGCCATCATCACCACCAATACCACCACCACCGCCAATACCCCACCACCACCAATAACACCACCAATACCACTACCAATAATACCACTACCACCACCCCCAATACAACCAACACAACCAATACCACCACCACCAATACCACCACCACTATCAATACCGCCACCACCAATACCACCACCACCAACACCACCACCAATACCACCACCACAAATACCACCACCAATACAACCACCATCAATACCAACACCACCAATACCACCACCAATACCACCACTAATTACCAATACCACCACCATCAACACCACCAATACCACCACCAATACCAATACCAATACCACCACCAATACAAATACCACCACCACTGCCAATACCACCACCTCCAACAACATCACCACCAATACCACCACCAATACCACCACCAATACCACCACCACCAATACCACCACCATCAATACCACCACCTCCACTACCACCAATACCAACACCACCAATACCACCACCACCAATACCACCACAATACCACCACCAATACCACCACAATACCACCACCAATACAACCACCACCACCAATACCACCATGTTGGAAAGTGGATTATTGATAGGGGCAAATGTAGGTCTGCCACTGGCAATAAGGCCACTAACACAGTATAGGGTGCAGAATAGGTCTTGGAAAATTATTCCTATGCTCAACCCTTGGTAACGTGGCTGCGAGCAGGCAGGCTTAACTTCAAAGACAGGTATGTAAAGCATTTAAAAACACCAATTCAGTAAATAATTAAGACACAACACAAAATAAAAATCCAACACCAATTTATAAAAACAGGAAATATTTGTATCTTTTAAATGACACCAAAACGAAACAAATCCACTGTAGGGAACCAGAGATATGAATTTTTAAATATTAGTCACTTTCTAGTACTTAGAAACCAACAGTGCCCCTTTTAGGCATTTGTTTGCTCTGACAGGGACACATTCACCTTTAGCCATTGTTCTGGAGGATTTCTCACCATTCTTGTGCAGCCCCCTTCAGCAGGCTGGGTCCAGTTAGAACTCCTTCCTGAAGTTCTTCTTGCGGGTCCCAAAGTATCCAACACACAATCCAAGGTTCTGGAATCTCCAAGAGGGTCCTTGAAAGTGTGAGACTTCAATTCCCGCAATCCACTTGAACAATACCCTTGCAAATCCACTGGTAATACTCCAGGCTGGGGATTCTTTGTGGTGATGTCCATGTGAGCTCTGTTAACCTGTTGCTTGCAGGGAGTCCACTCCTTAGTCCTTTTGAAACAGGTTTGATCCACACGGCTGTAGTTTCAAATGGTGGAAATAGGCGCAATCTTCAGAGTTCGGGCCTTTGGAAATGCACATCAAACTCTTCAGCGCAGACCCTTCTGATTCTCTTAAGTTTCAAGCAGCAGATCTGATAGCCTCTTCCCCTCTCAGATACTTATTCCAAGTTCTCTGGGTCAGGCAGGAGGTCACTCCTGACCAATGGGAGCAGGGTAACTCCCAAAGGGTATGACCACATCCTGTAGAGTGTGGCATTATTTTGTCCCAGAGTGCACCAAATCCTCCAAATTCATAATGGCTGATTTTCCAGCAGGGAGTTAAGAGCTGGCTAAACACACCCCTAGGATGGCTAATTTCCATAGACTCTCCCCCTTGCATCTGCTCATTTCTTCCTTAAGCCTAGCTCTGGCTTGGGGTCAAAAGAGTAGAGTTGTAAATGACACTGAGGCCTTCCCCTTTCCTTTAAAGACCATGGTTTACGACTCCTACCCCTGCTCTGGCATTCCTGTGTAACAGCACACTGCCCTCCCAGCAGATCTGGTTAACCCCAGGGGCTCTTTATCACCTCTTCAAAGCAGCCTGGCTAATCCACTTAACTCTGACCAATCAGGACAGACCACTGGAAGGCTGAATCTGGACCTACAAACAAGAAATTCTTATAACTTCTTGTCTGTACATTTTAGGAGAAATTCAACAATATCCTATTGTTGGATTTATCACTACCATTCTGGGAAGTCTTTGAATGGAAGTTCTATCATTCTCCTATCAGGAGTTATTAGTTAATAACCTCTTGCCATGTTAACCTATGTGGCATGGGATTTGCAATGGGCAAAATGACTTGGGCCATTTTTCCAGCACCAGGCCTTATAAAAACATATTTTACAAGTACTCCGCCTATATCTACAGGACCCCCACCCCATGGAACAACTATATTGCAGACCCTCCCTCCACAGTGCTCCTAGCATTAAAGTCAAATTTGGGAAGCACTTTATCACAATGTGGGGAGTGAAATGTGAAATTTCACTTAACCCAGGGCATAAAAACTAATTTTATAAGGGTCCACCTCATAAATACCTGACCCCCCCACACCCCTGGGACACCTAGGGGAGACCCTGGGGGTTCCTAATATGCCAAAACATTGTAGGTTATCCATTTTGTAAGTGCCCCAAACACCAAAGTCGAGATTGGGCACAATTTACTTTTTAAAAGCAGTCCTGCCACCCAGGGCTGTTTTTAAACTGACCTCAGGCTTCAGCAGTGCACACATGCAAGTGCAGAAAAAGCTGCTGGCCTCCAAAGTGCCATGCCCTATTGTGGACTAGGGACTTCTAGGTAGTTTTAATCCCCCTGCCCTATTATTTAATAGGGTCTGATAGGGTAGGTCATGCCAATCACCGGGGTACCCCATACCATAGTGTACCCTAGTGTATGTAGGTGTTTTCACTGTATTCTAAATGTGTGTCTTTCAGCATAGCACTGGCCCTGGGCCTGGTTAGGCAGAGCCCAGGGTCAGCCAGAGTCAGTTACCACCAGTACCAGTCAGCAAAAAGTTGGGGGGTGCCCATGGCACAGGATGACTTTGCAACATAGCCCCCGCCAAACGAAAGGTGATGGGTTACTTAACTACGCCCTGGTAGTCCTCATCAGCTAAGTGGAAAGACCTGGAAAGTCCATCCGCATTTGCATGGGCAACCCCAGGTCTGTGTTCCACTGTTAAGTCCATTCCCTGTAGGGAAATGGACCACCTTAACAGCTTGGGATTCTCTCCTCTCATCTGCATGAGCCATCTGAGATGCCTGTGGTCAGTTTGAACACGAAAGTGAGTCCCAAACAAATATGGTCTCAACTTTTTCAGGGACCAAACCACAGCAAAAGCCTCTCTCTCAATGGCACTCCACCTCTGCTCTCTGGGAAGAAGTCTCCTGCCAATAAAGGCAACTGGCTGATCAAGGCCCTCTTCATTTAGCTGTGACAACACTGCTCCAATCCCTTGCTCTGAAGCATCTGTCTGAACCACAAATTCTTTTGTGTAGTCAGGGGCCAGCAGCACTGGTGCTGAACACATAGCAGCTTTCAGAGTGTCAAAAGCCTTCTGACACTCTGAGGTCCAATCCACCTTCTTGGGCCTCTTCTTAGAAGTGAGTTCTGTTAGGGGCCCCACAATGGTCAGATAATTTTGAACAAACCTTCTATAATACCCTGTCAGTCCAAGGAATGCCCTGACCTGAGTCTGGGTAACAGGAGCTGTCCAATCCAAAATAGTTTGGATTTTAGCTTGGAGAGGCTGCACATGGCCCCCACCTACCAGGTGGCCCAGGTACACCACAGAACTGGGTAACAGGAGCTGTCCAATCCAAAATAGTTTGGATTTTAGCTTGGAGAGGCTGTACATGGCCCCCACCTACCAGGTGGCCCAGGTACACCACAGAACTCTGCCCTATTTGGCACTTACTTGCCTTAATAGTCAGGCCGGCCTGCTGCATGGCCTGAAGCACTTCCCTTAGGTGGCTTAAGTGATCCCCCAGGTAGAACTGTATACAGCTTTATCATCCAGGTAAGCTGCACTGAACTGTTCCAACCCAGACAAGACCCTGTTCACCACCCTTTGGAAGGAGGCAGGTGCATTCTTTAAGCCAAAGGGCATTACCTTGAACTGATAATGTCCCTCTGGTGGGGAGAATGCTGACCTCTCCTTTGCTCCATCAGTGAGGGCAATCTGCCAGTAACCTGAAGTCAAATCAAAAGTACTCAGGTACTTAGCAGCCCCTATCCTATCAATGAGCTCATCAGCTCTAGGTATAGGGTGAGCGTCAGTCTTTGTGACTGCATTCAATCCTCTGTAGTCCACACAGAACCTCAACTCCTTGGGTCCCCCCTGAGGATTAGGTACCAGCACCACTGGACTGGCCCATGGACTCTCAGACGGTTCAATTACCCTCAATTCCAGCATCTTAGCAACCTCAGCTTTAATGCTGGCTCTGACATGGTCAGACAACCTGTACAGTTTATTCTTGACAGGTAGGCTGTCACCAGTGTCAATGTGGTGCACACACCACTCAGTGATGCCTGGGGTTAAAGAGAACAGGCCAGCAAACTGCTCCAGCACTAGCTTACAGTCTCTGTGCTGCTGGTCTGTCAACTTGGGAGAGAGTATCACCCCCTCCACTGACCCATTTTGCACATTAGTGGAGAGGAGGTCAGGCACTGGCTCAGTTTCCTCCTCCACTCCCTCATCAGTGACCAGTAATATGGTCATATCTGCCCTGTCATGGTGGGGTTTCAATCTATTGACATGGAGGACCCTATGAGGGTTCCTGGGGGTGCCAAGGTCAACCAAATAGGTAACCTCACCCTTCTTTTCTAAGATTGGATAGGGCCCACTCCACTTGTCATGGAGAGCCCTCGGAGCCACAGGCTCCAACACCTACACCAATTGTCCTGGAGTATACTCAGGCATCTTAGCCTTTTGATCATACCAGTGCTTCATGAGCTCCTGGCTAGCCTCCAGTTTCCTGTTTGCCTTGTACATGTACTCTGCCGTTCTAGATATCAGGCCTAGCACATAGTCAGGCACATTGTCCTTTGCTTCTTTAAGAGGCTTCTCTAAAGACTCTCTCAGCAGGCTCAATGGCCCCCTCACAGGGTGTCCAAACAACAACTCAAAGGGACTGAATCTAACCACTTTCTGTGGCACCTCCTTGTGGGCAAAAAGTAAGCATGGGAGGAGAACATCCCATCTCCTCCTGAGCTTCTCTGACAACCCATTTATCATGCCCTTCAGGCTTTTTGTTGAATCTCTCAACAAGACCATTTGCTTGTGGGTGATAGGGGGTGGTGAACTTGTAGTTGACACCACACTCATCCCACATAGCAGTCAGATAGCTAGACAGGAAGTTAGTGCCCCTATCTGATACCGCCTCTTTCGGAAAACCCACTCTGGTGAACACACCAAGCAGTGCTCTTGCCACTGCAGGAGCATCAATGGTTCTAAGAGGGATTGCTTCAGGGTACCTAGTGGCATGGTCCACTACCACTAAGATATACCTGTTCCCTGATGCAGTAGGTGGGTCCAGGGGACCAACAATGCCCATCCCCACCCTGTCAAAAGGAACCCCAACCACTGGCAGTGGTATTAGGGGAGCCTTTGTCTTGCCCCCTGCCTTGCCACTGGCCTGACAGGTGACACAGGAGCTGCAAAACTCCTATACCTTTTCAAACATATGGGGCCAGTAGAAATGGTTCACCAACCAGTTCCATGTCTTTGTCTGTCCCAAATGTCACTCCAAGGGGATATCATGACCCAAAGTCAGGATGAACTCTCTGTACTTCTGGGGCACCACCAACCTCCTGGTGGCCCCCTCCTTGAGGTTTCTGGCCTCAGTATAAAGCAGTCCATCTTCCCAGTAGAGTTTGTGAAACCCACTGTCATCCCCCTCCTCTTGCTTAGAAGCAATCCGCCTCAAGCTCTCAAGGGTGGGACAGTCTTGCTGTCCCTTACTGAACTCCTCTCTGGAGGGTCCACCTGCTCCTGTCAGTTCTGCCAAATCGGACAGCTCTGGCAGAGATGGAGTCCCTCCCTCAGAGGACAGATCTTCCCCATCAGGGTTAGATTATTCCTGCACCTCTGGAGTTCCCTGGGCTGGCTCACCAGGCCCAGTACCCTTGTCCTTGGATGCTTGGCCCTTTGTTCCAGGGTCCAAGTGTCCAGCCCCTCCCTTTTGGCTAGTCTGTGACCTAGTCACAGTACATACCCACTCAGGGAGCTCCAATATTTTCATATGGAGTCCTCTCTCCACCTCTGACCACTCAGAGGCTTAAAGATCATTGCCCAGTAAACACTGGTCTGGGAGAACCTTTGACACAGCTACCTTCATAGGGCCTGTCACACCTCCCCATTCTAAATCCACCACAGCCATAGGATGGAGTTTGGTAGTGCTGTCTGCATAAGTCACCTGGTGAAGCTCACCAGGTATCAACCTCCCTGGAGGCACCAGCTCGTCCAGGATCATAGTTACACTAGCCCCTGTGTCTCTGATAGCCTCAACATAAGTCCCATTCACTTTAGGCCTCTGCCTGTACTTGTCCATGTTTGGAGGTAAGGCAGCAAGGGTTGCAATATTCACCCCACCCAGGGACACTAAGGTTGCTTCCACCCTCTGACTACCCCTCTTAGGGGCACCACTCTCCACCCCTACACTTACACTGGCAATCCCTGTGGATGGCCCCTGAGGGGGGAGCTTCTTGGCGCAGACAGCATCTCCCTGTTTGTGCCCTGGCTGGTTACAGTCAAAGCACTTACCCACCTTTGAGGGATCAAAGAACCTACCATTCTTTCCCTGATACCCCCTCCCTTTGAATTTGGGTTAGCTCGGGGCCCCCCCTCCTTATGCAGGTTTTTGTGGGTCTTTGGAGGACTCCTTCTGTTTTTGACCTTCTTTTCCCTGGGCTTTCGCCTGGGGAGGGACCTGTCCTTCTTTCTTCTGGTCATCCCCCTGGTGCTGAATCGAAACCAGGGTTCTCACCCACTCATCAGCTGCTTCTCCCAACTCTCTGGGGTCTGTCAGCTTAGAGTCCACTAGATACTGGCGTAACTTCTCTTCTGCACAATGAGTCAAAATATGTTCTTTCAAAAACAAATTATACAATCCCTCATATGTGTCAACAGTGTTACCAACAATCCAGCCTTCCAGTGCCTTTACTGAAACGTCCACAAAGTCTACCCAAAACTTCTGGGTGCCTCTAAACTTCACCCTGTACTGCTCTGGAGTCAGACCAAATCTTTTGACTAAGCATGCCTTCATCTGTTGGTATGATTCTGCGTCCTCTCCCTTCAGGGTCAGGAGCCTATCCCTCCCAGCTACTGGAATCAACTCCCACAGGCGTGCACCCCAATACTTAGAGTGGACCCTACTCATTCTAAGGGCTCTCTCAAAAGCTGCTAGCCACTTGTCAATGTCATCCCCCTCAGTGTACTTGGGTGCTATACCCTTGGGAAGTTTGTGATCAAGACCACCACCACTGGACATTTCAAAATCTTCATCATTTTCACTGCCACAGTTTCTTTTCTCCTCCTCCCTCTCCCATTTCTTCTTAGCTAACTCCAATTTCTCCTGCTCCAAAGCTATCAAAGTTAATTGAGCCTTAAGCTGTCTCTCTGCAAGGGGCAGCGGTGGTTCCTGAATAGGGGACCCTGCCCTCCACCCACCATCTGGAACTGCAGGGCTATCAACAGAAAAAATGGAAGAGGCAACATCCTCACCCCCATCCTGGGTGAGGGTGGGGGGAACACTACCTATTCCCCCCTGTATCTCCTCAGCTACCCCAGCTCAGGCCTTTAGGGACTTAAGCAACCCTGCCTTCCTACTCTTGTTAGAAGCAGGCAACCCCCTCAGCCTACACTGTACCCTAAGATCAGCCATCCTGAATTGGGACAGTTTAGCCAGGTCCAGCTCCATGGTTCCCTAGTTTTGGGTCACAACAACTAGGCACAACAGACTTAGAACAATTTGGAAAAATCAAAACAAAGGATTAAAAACAGTTTAGTCCAAATTCCAAAAATCAAACTCAAAAGTTTTGTTCTAAGGCAATTTAGAGGATTTTTAAAATCTTAATAATTCACTTTACTGAAAGGTGTACTCTTTAAATGCAAGTCCTCATCCACACCGCTGAGCACCAAATGTTGGAAAGTGGATTATTGGTAGGGGCAAATGTAGGTCTGCCACTGGCAATAAGGCCACTAACACAGTATAGGGCGCAGAATAGGTCTTGGAAAATTATTCCTATGCTCAACCCTTGGTAACGTGGCTGTGAGAAGGCAGGCTTAACTTCAAAGCCAGGTATGTAAAGCATTTTAAAAACACCAGTTCAGTAAATAATTAAGACACAACACAAAATAAAAATCCAACACCAATTTATAAAAATAGGAAATATTTTTATCTTTTAAATGACACCAAAACAAAATAAAATCCACTGTAGGGAACCAGAGATATGAATTTTTGAAGATTAGTCACTTTCAAGTGCTTAGAAACCAACAGTGCCCCTTTTAGTCATTTCGTTTGCTCTGACAGGGACACATTCACCTTTAGCAATTGTTATGGAGGATTTCTCATCACTCTTGTGCAGCCCCCTTCAGCAGGCTGGGTCCAGTTAGAACTCCTTCCTGAAGTTCTTCTTGTGGGTCCCAAAGTAGCCAACACACAATCCAAGGTTCTGGAATCTCCAAGAGGGTCCTTGAAAGAGTGAGACTCCAATTTCCGCAATCCACTTGAACAAAACCCTTACAAATCCACTGGTAGTACTCCAGGCTGGGGATTCTTTGTGGTGATGTCCAGGTGAGCTCTGTTAACCTGTTGCTTGCAGGGTGTCCACTCTTTAGTCCTTTTGAATCAGGTTTGATCCACAGGGCTGTAGTTTCAAATGGTGCAAATAGGCGCATTCTTCAGAGTTCAGGTCTTTGGAAATGCACATCAAAATCTTCAGCGCAGACCCTTCTGATTCTCTTAAGTTTCAAGCAGCAGATCTGAAAGGCTCTGCCCCTCTCAGATACTTATTCAAAGTTCTCTGGGTCAAGCAGGAGGTCACTCCTGACCAATGGGAGCAGGGTAACTCCCCAAGGGTATGACCACATCCTGTAGAGTGTGGCATTATTTTGTCCCAGAGTGCACCAAATCCTCCAAATTCATAATGGCTGATTTTCCAGCAGGGAGTTAAGAGCTGGCGAAACACACCCCTAGGATGGCTAATTTCCATAGACTCTCCCCCTTGCATCTACTCATTCCTCCCTTAAGCCTAGCTCTGGCTTGGGGTCAAAAGAGTAGAGTTGTAAATGACACTGAGGCCTTCCCCTTTCCTTTAAAGACCATGGTTTACGACTCCTCCCCCTGCTCTGGCATTCCTGTGTAGCAGCACACTGCCCTCCCAGCAGAGCTGGTTAACCCCAGGGGCTCTTTATCACCTCTTCAAAGCAGCCTGGCTAATCCACTTAACTCTGACCAATCAGGACAGACCACTGGAAGGCTGAATCTGGACCTACAAACAAGAAAGTCTTATAACTTCTTGTCTGTACATTTTAGGAGAAATACAACAATATCATATTGTTGGATTTATCACTACCATTCTGGGAAGTCTTTGAATGGAAGTTCTATCATTCTCCTATCAGGAGTTATTACTTAACCCCTTCCCTGCTAGGCCTTCCCCCCTCCCCCCCCTGTGCTAAGCCTTTTTTTGGCTATTTGGGGTAGTTCGTGCTTAGGCCCCTGTAACTTTTTGACCAAATAAGGTATCCACGCCAAATTTGCGTCCTTTTTTTCCAACATCATGGGGATTCTAAAGGTACCCAGGGTTTGTGGATTCCCCTGGAGGAGACCCAGAAATTAGCCAAAATACAGCTAAATTTTGGTTTTTTGGAAAAATGGGAAAAAAGGGCTCCTGATTAAAGCGTCTGGTTTTTTCCCTGCAAATGGTATCAAAAAGGGGTTGTGGTGCTGAAATCACCATCTTCCCAGCTTTCAGGGACAAGCAGACTTTTGTCAGAAAACCAAAATGTTTTACACAGTTTTGGCATTTTTCTGGGACATAGCCTATTTCTGCTATTTTTGTGCGTTCAACCTCCTTCCAGTTAATGGTAGAAATGGGTATAAAAGCAATAATGGATCCTGGAAAGCTATACATTTTAGAAACGTAGACAAAATTCTGAATTCAGCAAGGGGTCATTTGTGTAGATCCTTCAAGGTTTCTTCATAGAAACTAACAGTTAAATATAGGAAAAATTGAAAATTAGTTGATAAAAACAGCCATTTGTGTCAACGTTTTCACCTGTAACTTCTTCTAATTATGACAGCTGTTTGAAAGCAATATACCGTTACATTTGCTAGACCTTTCTGGTTGTGGGGATATATAGGACTTGTAGGTTCACCAAGAACCCGACGAACCCAGAGCCAATAACTGAGCAGCGTCATGCAATGGTTTTTTATTATGTACCGGGTATATAGCAATTATTTTGGGAAAATGTATACATGGAAAAATAGGTATGAAAGACACCTATGTATTTCTGAAATGGGAACAAAATGTAGAGTTTAGAAACAGTAGATATTTGCACATTTCCAAAATTGGGAGTACCCATACTAGCATGAGAATTATAGGTCATTTTTCAAAATGACTTGTTTTTACACATTGTCTTTCATTTGGAAGGCAGAAATGCATCGAAAGTCAATAGGTAATAACAGTTGCTCTACAATTCTGTGTTACCCTAAGTCTCCCGATAAAAATGGTACCTCACTTGTGTGGGTAGGCCTTGTGCCCACGACAGGAAACCGCTCAAAATGCAACGTGGACACACCACATTTTCACAATGAAATATGACCCTTTTTTTGCAAAGTGCCTAGCTGTAGTTTTTTAACCCTAGCTCTGCCTGCACCTAGGGAAACCTAGCAAACCTATACATTTTTGAAAATTAGACACCCAGGGGAATCCAGGATGGGGTGACTTGACTGGCTCTCACCAGGTTCTGTTACCCAGAATCCCTTGCAAACCTAAAAAATTGTCAAAGAAAACACATTTTCCTCACATTTCAGTGGTGGAAAGTTCTGGAATCTGCATGGATCCACAAAATTCCACCCACCCCGCGTTCCCCAAAGTCTTCCGAGAAAAATGGTACCTCACTTGTGTGGGTAGGCCTAGTGCCCGCAACAGGAAACGGCCCAAAACGCAACATGGACACACCACATTTTCACAGTGAAAATTGACCCTTTTTTTGCAAAGTGCCTAGCTGTAGTTTTTGAACCCTAGCTCTGCCGGCACCTAGGGAAACCTAGCAAACCTATACATTTTTGAAAAATAGACACCCAGAGGAATCCAGGATGGGGTGACTTGACTGGCTCTCACCAGGTTCTGTTACCCAGAATCCCTTGCAAACCTAATAATTTGTCCAAAAAAACACATTTTCCTCAGTTTTCTGTGGTGGAAAGTTCTGGAATCTGCGTGGATCCACAAAATTCCACCCACCCCGCGTTTCACAAAGTCTTCCGAGAAAAATACTACCTCACTTGTGTGGGTAGGCCTAGTGCCCGCGACAGGAATCGGCCCAAAACGCAAGGTGGACACACCACATTTTTACAGTGAAAATGGACCCTTTTTTTGCAAAGTGCCTAGCTGTAGTTTTTGAACCCTAGCTCTGCCAGCACCTAGGGAAACCTAGAAAACCTATACATTTTTGAAAACTAGACACCCGGGGGATGCTAGGGAGGTATGGCTTGTGTGCATCCCCCAACGTTTTCTTATCCAGAATCCCCTGCAAACCTCAAATTTAGCTGAAAAAATCACTTTTTTCACATATTTTTGTGTGGGAAAGTTGTGGCATCACCGGGCTGACACAAATTTCCTACCACCCAGCGTTCCCCCGGGTCTCCCGATAAAAATGGCGCCTCACCCGTGTGGGAGGCCCAAGTACCCGCGACAGGCAAGGGCCCAAAACGTATTGAGGCGACATCAAAATTGCCTATCACAAAACGACCTGGTTTTGCAAGGGGGGTCACCTGAGTTTTTGGCCCTGTGCTCGGCGGCCAGCTAGGGAAACCTACCAAACCCACACATTTCTGAACACTAGACACCCGTAGGATTCCAGGGAGGTATGGCTTGCGTGGATCCCCCAACATATTCTTACCCAGAATCCCCTGCAAACCTCAAATTTAGCTGAAAAAATCACTTTTTCCACATATTTTTGTGTGGAAAAGTTGTGGCATCACCGGGCTGACACAAATTTCCTACCACCCAGTGTTTCCCCAGGTCTCCCGATAAAAACGGTGCCTCACTCGTGTGGGAGGCCCAAATACCCGCGACAGGCAAGGGCCCAAAACATTTTGTGATAGGCAATTTTGATGTCTCCTCAATACGTTTTGGGCCCTTGCCTGTCGCGGGTACTTGGGCCTCCCACACGAGTGAGGCACCATTTTTATTGGGAGACCTGGGGGAACACTGGGTGGTAGGAAATTTGTGTCAGCCCGGTGATGTCACAACTTTTCCACACAAAAATGTATGGGAAAAGTGATTTTTTCAGCTAAATGTGTGGTTTGCAGGGGATTCTGGGTAAGAAAACGTTGGGGGATCCACGCAAGCCATACCTCCCTGGAATCCCCCGGGTGTCTAGTTTTCAGAAATGTGTGGGTTTGGTAGGTTTCCCTAGCTGGCCGCCGAGCACGGGGCCAAAACCCAGGTGACCCCTTGCAAAACCAGGTCGTTTTGTGATAGGCAATTTTGATGTCGCTTCAATAAATTTTGGGCCCTTGCCTGTCACGGGTACTTGGGCCTCCCACACGAGTGAGGCACCATTTTTATCGGGCGACCTGGGGGAACGCTGGGTGGTAGGAAATTTGTGTCAGCCCGGTGATGCCACAACTTTCCCACACAAAAATGTGTGGAAAAAGTGATTTTTTCAGCTACATTTGAGGTTTGCAGGGGATTCTGGGTAAGAAACCGTTGGGGGATCCACACAAGCCATACCTCCCTGGAATCCCCCGGGTGCCTAGTTTTCAGAGATGTATGGGTTTGGTAGGTTTCCCTAGCTGGCCGCCGAGCACGGGGCCAAAAACCCAGGTGACCCCCCTTGCAAAACCGTCGTTTTGTGATAGGCAATTTTGATGTCGCCTCAATACGTTTTGGGCCCTTGCCTGTCGCGGGTACTTGGGCCTCCCACACAAGTGAGGCTCAATTTTTATCGGGAGACCTGGGGGAACGCTGATTGATAGGAAATTTGTGTCAGCCCGGTGATCCCACAACTTTCCCACACAAAAATGTGTGAAAAAAGTGATTTTTTTCAGCTAAATTTGAGGTTTGCAGGGGATTCTGGGTAGGAAAAAGTTGGGGGATCCACGCAAGCCATACCTCCCTGGAATCCCCCGGGTGTCTAGTTTTCAGAAATGTATGGGTTTGGTAGGTTTCCCTTGATGGCCGCCGAGCCCGGAGCCAAAAACTCATGGGACCCCCCTTGAAAACCAGGTTGGTTTGTGATAGGTAATTTTGATGTCACCTCACTAGGTTTTGGGCCCTTGCCTGTCGCGGGTACTTGACCCACCCACACAAGTGAGGTACCATTTTTCTCTGAAGAGTTTGGGGAACGCGGAGTGGGTGGAATTTTGTGGATCCACGCAGATTCCAGAACTTTCCACCACAAAAATGTGAGGAAAATGTGGGTTTCTTGACAAAGTTTGAGGTTTGCAAGGGATTCTGGGTAACAGAACCTGGTGAGAGGCACACACGTCACCCCATCCTGGATTCCCCTTTGTGTCTAGTTTTCAAAATTGTACAGGTTTGCTAGGTTTCCCTATGTGCCGGCTGCACAAGGGCCCACAATCCACAGGTAGGCACATCCTGAAGAAAATTCAGTGCCTAGTGGGCTTTCTGCCGCCCTGGGGAGATCGAGGGCTATTGCCCCGATATGCCCCCAAGGGGGAAGAAAGACTGTGGCTATTCTTTTGGGGGGGTGGGGGCATTGGGATGCCCATTCTGGGAAACCCCCACCCCTACTAATAGAAAAGCCAGCATAATCGTTGGCGCCTAGTGGACTTTCTGCCCCCCCGGGGGGCAGATCAGGGGCTACTGCCCCCATCTGTCTCCTGGGGGGGCAGAAAGGCTGTGGCATCTTTTTTTGGGGGGTGGGGGCATTGGCATGCCCATTCTGGGCAACCCCCACCCCGAACTTTGGAAGAAAAAAAATCCCTGGTGGCTAGTGGGCTTTCTGTCCCACCCCGGGTGGGCAGATAAGGGGCTATTGCCTCATCTGCCTCCCAGGGGGGGCAGAAAGACTATCATTTTTTTGGGGGGTGGGGCCCTTGACATGCCCATTCTGGCCAACCCCCACCCCTACCTATATAAAAAAAAAATCCCTGGCGCTTAGTGGGCTTTCTGCCCCCCCCGGGGGGCAGATCAGGGGCTATTGCCCCCATCTTCCTCCTGGAGGGGCAGCAAGTCTTTAGTTTTCTTTGGGGGGGTAGGGTGGGGGCATTTGCGTGCCCATTCTGGGCAGCCCCCACCCAGGGCCTATAAAAAACAATAATCCCTTGTGTGTAGGGTGCTTTCTGCCCCCACGGGGACAGATTGGGGGCTACTGCCCCCATCTGCCCCCCAGGAGGGCAGAAAGACTGTAATTTTGTGGGGGGGAGTATGGGGGCATTTGTATGCCCATCTTTGGCAGGCCCCACCCCTAAATTAATCGTTAAAAAAAAACCCTGGCGTCTAGTGGGCTTTCTGCCCCCCCGGGGGGCAGATTGGGGGCTACCGCCCCCATCTGCACCCAGGGGGGGCAGAAAGACTGTTATTGTGCAGGGGGGTTGGGGGCTTTGGCGTGCCCATATTGGGCAGCCCCCACCCCTAATTTACCTAATAAAATAAATCCCTGGTTTCTAGTGGGCTTTCTGCCCCCTGGGGGGGGAGATTGGGGGCTGCAGCCCCCATCTGCCTCCCAGGGGGGGCAAAAAGACTGAATTAGGCCCAAAAATATGGGGGGAGCAAAGGCCCTTGCCCAAGGGGCCGCTCCCCCCTCCCTGGTGCCTAGTGGGTGGTTCCCTGCTTGGCGATCGCCCCCCTGGGGTGATCCCCAAGCAGGGATCCACTAGGGAGGGGTACCATTGGAAAGGGGAGATTCTTCCCTTTCCAACGATACCTCTCCCATCTGTTTCAGTGCTCGGGGGCTGAGATAGCCCCACGAGCACCGAAACAATGAAACTGAAACTAAGTTTCAGTTTCATTTTCATTGCAATGACGACAGCGCACCATGCGCGTGATCGGCATTGCAATAAAAATGCAAATTGGCCTCGGGAGGTTGGGGAAGCTCTCCCCCAACATCCCGAGGCCAATAAAAAAAAAGGGAAATCCCTCTGCTGTCTGCAGCAGAGGGATGTTGTGCCCCTGTCCTCATGACGGAATGGTTCCGTCATGAGCACAGGAGCACCGGTGCTCATGACGGAACCATTCCGTCATGAGCACCGAAAGGGTTAATAACCTCTTGACATGTTAACCTATGTGGCATGGGATTTACATTGGGCAAAATGACTTGGGCCATTTTTCCAGCACCAGGCCTTATAAAAACATATTTTACAAGTACTCCGCCTATATCTACAGGACCCCAACCCAATGGAACAACTAATGGAGACTTTAGGGGTTCTGAATCTGTAGAAATATTGCAGATCCTCCCCCCACAGTGCTCCTAGCATCAAAGTCGAATTTGGGCAGCACTTTATCACAATGTGGGGAGTGAAATGTGAAATTTCACTTAACCCAGGGCATATAAAACTCATTTTATAAGGGTCCACCTTATAAATACCTGACCCCCCCACCCCTGGGACTTAAGTTTCAAGCAGCAGATCTGATAGGCTCTTCCCCTCTCAGATACTTATTCCAAGTTCTCTGGGTCAGGCAGGAGTTCACTCCTGACCAATGGGAGCAGGGTAACTCCCAAAGGGTATGACCACATCCTGTAGAGTGTGGCATTATTTTGTCCCAGAGTGCACCAAATCCTCCAAATTTATAATGGCTGATTTTCCAGCAGGGAGTTAAGAGCTGGCTAAACACACCCCTAGGATGGCTAATTTCCATAGACTCTCCCCCTTGCATCTGCTCATTTCTTCCTTAAGCCTAGCTCTGGCTTGGGGTCAAAAGAGTAGAGTTGTAAATGACACTGAGGCCTTCCCCTTTCCTTTAAAGACCATGGTTTACGACTCCTCCCCCTGCTCTGGCATTCCTGTGTAACAGCACACTGCCCTCCCAGCAGATCTGGTTAACCCCAGGGGCTCTTTATCACCTCTTCAAAGCAGCCTGGCTAATCCACTTAACTCTGACCAATCAGAAAAGACCACTGGAAGGCTGAATCTGGACCTACAAACAAGAAATTCTTATAACTTCTTGTCTGTACATTTTAGGAGAAATTCAACAATATCATATTGTTGGATTTATCACTACCATTCTGGGAAGTCTTTGAATGGAAGTTCTATCATTCTCCTATCAGGAGTTATTAGTTAATAACCTCTTGCCATGTTAACCTATGTGGCATGGGATTTGCAATGGGCAAAATGACTTGGGCCATTTTTCCAGCACCAGGCCTTATAAAAACATATTTTACAAGTACTCTGCCTATATCTACAGGACCCCCACCCCATGGAACAACTAGGGGAGACTTTAGGAGTTCTGAATCTGTAGAGATATTGCAGACCCTCCCTCCACAGTGCTCCTAGCATTAAAGTCGAATTTGGGAAGCACTTTATCACAATGTGGGGAGTGAAATGTGAAATTTCACTTAACCCAGGGCATAAAAACTAATTTTATAAGGGTCCACCTCATAAATACCTGACCCCCCCCCCCCCCACACACACACACACACCCCTGGGACACCTAGGGGAGACCCTGGGGGTTCCTAATATGCCAAAACATTGTAGGTTATCCATTTTTAAGTGCCCCAAACACCAAAGTCGAGTTTGGGCACAATTTACTTTTTAAAAGCAGTCCTGCCACCCAGGGCTGCTTTTAAACTGACCTCAGGCTTCAGCAGTGCACACATGCAAGTGCAGAAAAAGCTGCTGACCTCTAAACTGCTGTGCCCTATTGTGTACTAGGGGCTTCTAGGTAGTTTTAATCCCCCTGCCCTAATATTTAATAGGGTCCGATAGGGTAGGTCATGCCAATCACAGGGGTACCCCATACCATAGTGTACCCTAGTGTATGTAGGTGTTTTCACTGTATTCTAAAAGTGTCTCTTTCAGCATAGCACTGGCCCTGGGCCTGGTTAGGCAGAGCCCAGGGTCAGTCAGAGTCAGTTACCACCAGTACCAGTCAGCAAAAAGTTGGGGGGTGCCCAGGGCACAGGATGACTTTGAAACACACCACCAATACCAACACCACCAATACCACCACGAACAATACCACCACCACCACTAATACCACCACAACCAATACCACCACCTCCAATACCACCACCTCCAATGCCACCACCACCAATACCAACACCACCAATACCACCACCACCAATACCACTGGCAATACCAATACCACCACCACCAATACCACTAATACCACCACCACCAATACCACCACCACCAATGCCACCACCACCAATACCACCACCAATACCACCACCACCAATATCACCACCATCACCACCAATACCACCAACACCAATACCACCACCAATACCATCACCAAGACCACCACCATCAACACCACCAATACCACCACCAATACCACCACCAATACCACCCCCACTGCCAATACCACCACCGCCAATACCACCACCGCCAATACCACCACCACCAATACCACCACCACCAATACTACCATACTACCACCTCCACCACCACCAATAACACCACCACCACCAATAACACCACCACCAATACCACCACCACCAATACCACCACCAATACCACCACCAAAACCACCACCACCAATACCACCACTAATACCACCACCACCAATACCACCACCAATACCACTGTCAATGCCAATACCACCACCAATACTGCTAACACTAATACCACCACCACCATTACCACCACCAATACCACCACCACCAATAGCACCACCACCAATACCACCACCAATACCACCACCAATAACACCACCACCAATATCATCACCACCAATACCACCACCACCACCACCACCAATACCACCACCACCAATACCACCCCCAATACCACCACCACTACCACCAATACTTCCACCACCACCAATACAACCACCAATACCACCACCACTACCACCACTACCAATACCACCACTACCAATACCACCACCAATACCACCACCACCAATACCACCACCATTATCAATACCACCACCTCCACTACTACCAATACCACCACCAATACCACCACCACCACCAATACCACCACCACCAGTACCACCACCACCACCAATATCACCAACAATACCACCATCAATACCACCACCAATACCACCACCACCACCAATACCAGCACCACCAGCAATACCACCATCACCAATACCACCACCACCACTACCACCACCAATACCACGACCACCAATACCACCACCAATACCACCAATACCACCTCCAATATTACCACCAATACCGCCACCACCAATACCACCACCAATACCACCACAAATACCACCACCAATACCACCACAAATACCAATGCCACCACCAATACTACCACCACCAATACCAGCACCACCAGCACCACCAGTACCAATACCACCACCAATACAAACACCACCACCAATACCACCAATACCACCACCACCATTACCCCATCACCAATACTACCACCACCAATACCAATACACCACCAAGCCCACCAATACTAGTACCACCACCACCAATACAACCACCACCAATACCAATACCACCACCACCAATGCCACCAGTACCACCAATACCACCACCACCAATACCACCAGTACCGCCACCACCAATACCAGTACCACCATCACCAATACCAGTAACACCACCACCAATACAATACAAATACCACCACTAATACCAATACCAACACCACCAATACCACCACCACTAATACCACCACCAAGACCAACACCACCAATACCACCACCACCAATACCTCCGCCAATACCAATACCACCACCGATACCACCACCACCAATACCACCACCACCAATACCAAAACCGCCACCACCAATACCACCAACACCACCAATACCACCAACATCACCACCACCAATACCACCAAAACCACCAACAAAACCACCAGCACCAATACCACCACCAATACCACCACCACCACCAATACCACCACCAATACCACCACCACCAATACCATCACCACCAATATCACCGCCACCAATCCAATGCCACCACCACCAATACCAATACCACCGCCAATACCAATACCACCACCAATGCCACCAATACCACCACCACCAATACCACCAACAATACAACCACTGCCACTAATACCACCACCACCAATACCACTACCAATACCACCACCACCAATACCACCACCACCAATACCACCACCACCATCAATATCACCAACAATACCACCACCCCAATACCACCACCACTAATACTACCACCAATACCACCACCTCCACCAATACCACCACCAATACCACCACCACCACCACTACCTCCACCAATATGACCACCACCAATATGACCACCACCACCAATACCACCACCACCACCACCAATACCACCACCACAATACCACCACCAATACCACCACCAATATTACCACCACCACCAATACCACCACCACCAATACCACCACCAATACCACCACAAATACCACCACCAATACCATCACCAATACCTCCACCAATACCACCATCACCAGTACCAATACCACCACCAATACCAATACCACCACCATTACCACCACAACCACCAATACCACCACCACCAATACCACCACCACCATTACCCCATCATCAATACAACCACCAATACCACCACCAATACCAGTACCAGCACCACCAATACCACCAACACCAATACCAATACCACCACCACCAATACCACCACCACCACCAATACCAATACCACCAGTACCACCAATACCACCACCACCAATACCACCAGTATTACCACCACCAATACCAGTACCAGTACTACCAACAATACCAGTACCACCACCACCAATACAACTGCCAAAGCCAATACCACCACCAATACCACCACCACCAATACCACCACCACCAATACCACCACCACCAATACCACCACCACCACCACCAATACCACCACCACTAATACCACCAATACCACCACCAATACCACCAATGCCACAACCAATACCACCACCATTACCACCAATACCACCACCACCACCACCACCAATATCACAACTACCACCACCAATATCACCACCACCAATACCACTACCACCACTACCACCACCCCTCCACCAATACCAACACCGCTACTACCACCACCAATACCACCTCCACCAATACCACCACCACCAATACCACCACCAATATCATCACTAATACCACCACCACCAATACCACCGCCTCCAATACCACCACCAATATCAATACCTCCACCACCACCAATACCACCACCAATACCACCAAT
Source organism: Calotriton arnoldi (assembly GCA_963921515.1). Taxonomy (NCBI): domain Eukaryota; kingdom Metazoa; phylum Chordata; class Amphibia; order Caudata; family Salamandridae; genus Calotriton; species Calotriton arnoldi. The sequence goes on from CAWUFW010021538.1 coordinate 48,277, forward strand.
ACCACCACCACCAACACCACTACCAATACCACCACCACCAACACCACCACCAATACAACCACCAATACCACCACCAACGATACCACCACCAATACCACCAATAATACCACCACCACCACCAATACCACCCCCACCACCAATACCATCATGAACAATACCACCACGACCAATACTACCACCACCAATCCAATACCATTGCCAATACCACCACCAATAGCACAACCACCAAAACCACCAATACCAATACAACCACCACCAATACCACCAATACTGCCTCTACCACCACCAATACCACCACCACCAATACTACCACCACCAATACCACCACCAGTACTGCCACCACCACCAATACCACCACCAATGCCACCATCACCACCAATACCACCACCACCACCAATACCACCACCACGAATATCACCACCACCAATACCACCACCAATACCACCACCAATACCACCACCACCAATAACACCACCACCACCAATACCACCACCACGAATATCACCACCACCAATACCACCACCAATACCACTACCAATACCATCACCAACACCACAACCACCACCAATACCACCACCAATTACACCACCACCACCAATACCACCACCACCACCAATACCACCACTACCAATACCACCAATAACACCACCACCACGACCAGTACCAATACCACCACCAATACCAATGCCACCACCAATACCACCAATACCACCACCACCACCAATACCCCACCACCAATATCACCACCACCAATACCACCACCAATACCACCAATGCCACAACCAATACCACCACCATTACCACAAATACCATCACCAATACCACCACCACCACCACATATACCACCACCACCAATATCACAACTACCACCACCAATACCACCACCACCAATATCACCATCACCAATACCACTACCACCACCACCTCCATCAATACCAACACCACTACCACCACCACCAATACCACCACCACCAATATCACCACTTCCAATACCACCACCACCAATATCACCACCAATACCACCACTAATGCCACCACCACCAATACCACCACCACCAATATCAATACCTCCAACACCACCAATACCACCACTAATACCACCACTAATACCATCACCACCAACACCACCACCAATACCACCAACAATACCACCACCACCAATACCACCAATAATACCACCACCAATACCACCACCAATACCACCACGACCAATATCACCACCACCACCAATACCACCACCACCAATCCAATACCACCACCACCAATACCAATACCATTGCCAATACCAATGCCACCACCAATAGCACCACCACCAATATCACCAAAACTACCACCACCAATACCAATACCACCACCAATACCACCAATACTGCTTCTACCACCACCAATACCACCACCACCAATACTACCACCACCAATACTACCACCAGTACTACCACCACTACCAATACTACCACCACCAATACCACCACCAATACCACCACCACCAATACTACCACCACCAATACTACCACCAGTACTACCACCACTACCAATGCCACCATCACCACCAATACCACCACCAATACCACCACCACCAATAACACCACCACCACCAATACCACCTCCATGAATATCACCACCACCAATACCACAACCACCACCACCAATACCACCACCACCAATACCACTACCAGTACCACCACCAACACCACAACCACCACCAATAACACCACCAACTATACCACCAATACCACCACCAATACCACCACCAATACCACCACTACCAGTACCAATACCACCACCAATACCAATGCCACCACCAATACCATCACCTATCCAACCACCACCACTAATACCACCACCACCAATATCACTACCAATACCACCACCACCAATACCACCACCACCATCAATATCACCAACAATACCACCACCACTAATACCACCAACAATACCACCACCAATACCACCACCACTACCTCCACCAATACGACCACCACCAATACCACCACCAATATCACCACCAATACCACCACTACCAATACCACCACCACAATACCACCACCAATACCATCACCAATACCACCACCAATACCACCACCACCAGAAGCAATACCACCACCAATACCAATACCACCACAACCACCAATACCACCACCACCAATGCCACCACCACCATTACCCCATCACCAATACAACCACCAATACCACCACCAATACCAGTACCACCACCACCAATACCGCCACCACCAATACCAATACCACCACCACCAATACCACCACCACTAATACCACCACCACCAATACCAATACCACCAGTACCACCAATACCACCACCACCAATACCACCATTACCACCAATACCAGTACTACCAACAATACCAGTACCACCACCACCAATACAACCGCCAATGCCAATACCACCACCAATACCACCACCACCAATACCAATACCACCACCACCAATACCACCACCACTAATACCACCACCAATACCACCAATGCCACATCCAATACCACCACCATTACCACCAATACCATCACCAATACCACCACCACCACATATACCACCACCACCACCAATATCACAACTACCATCACCAATACCACCACCACCACATATACCACCACCACCACGAATATCACCACCACCAATACCACTACCACCACCACCACCACCTCCACCAATACCACCACTACTACCACCACCAATACCACCACCAATACCACCACCACCAATACCACCACTTCCAATACCACCACCACCAAAACCACCACCAATACCACCACTAATACCACCACCACCAATACCACCACCAATATCAATACCTCCACCACCACCAATACCACCACCACCAACACCACCACCAATACCACCACCACCAACACCACCACCACCAATACGACCACCAATACCACCACCAACAATACCACCACCAATACCACCACCACCAATACCACCAATAATACCACCACCACCAATACCACCCCCACCACCAATACCACCCCCACCACCAATACCACCACCACCAATACCACCACCACCAATCCAATACCACCACCACCAATACCAATACCAATACCATTGCCAATACCACCACCAATAGCACCACCACCAATACCACCAAAACCACCACCACCAATACCAATACAACCACCACCAATACCACCAATACTGCCTCTACCATCACCAATACCACCACCACCAATACCACCACCAGTACTACCACCACCACCAATACCACCACCGATGCCACCATCAAAACCAATACCACCACCACCAATAACACCACCAATACCACCACCACGAATATCACCACCACCAATACCACCACCACCACTACCACCACCAATACCACCACCACCAATACCACCAATACCACCACCACCAATACCATTACCAATACCACCACCACCACCAACACCACAACCACCACCAATACCACCAATAATTACACCACCAATACCACCACCACCACCAATACCACCACCACCACCAATACCACCACTACCAATACCACCAATAACACCACCACCACCAATACCACCATGACCAGTACCAATACCACCACCAATACCAATGCCACCACCAATACCACCACCAGCAATACCACTACCAATACCAATACCACCACCACCACCAATACCCCACCACCAATATCACCACCACCAATACCACCAATGCCACAACCAATACCACCACCACCAATACCACCACATATACCACCACCACCAATATCACAACTACCACCACCAATACCACCACCACCAATACCACCACCAATACCACTACCACCACCACCTCCATCAATACTAACACCACTACCACCACCACCAATACCACCACCACCAATACCACCACTTCCAATACCACCACCACCAATACCACCACCAATACCACCACTAATGCCACCACCACCATTACCACCACCACCAATATCAATACCTCCACCACCACCAATACCACCACTAATAACACCACCACCAACACCACCACCAATACCACCACCACCAACACCACCACCAATACCACCACCCCAATACCACCAATAATACCACCACCACCACCAATACCACCCCCACCACCAATACCATCACCACCAATACCACCACCACCAATCCAATCCAATACCACCACCACCAATACCAATACCATTGCCAATACCAATACCACCACCAATAGCACCAGCACCAATACCACCAAAACCACCACCACCAATACCAATACCATCACCACCAATACCACCAATACTGCCTCTACCACCACCAATACCACCACCACCAATACTACCACCACCAATACCACCACCAGTACTACCACCACTACCAATACCACCACCAATGCCACCATCACCACCAATACCACCACCAATACCACCACCACCACCAATAACACCACCACCAATAACACCAGCACCACCACCAATACCACCACCATGAATATCACCACCACCAATACCACCACCACCACCAATACCACTACCAATACCACCACCACCACCACCAACACCACAGCCACCACCAATACCACCACCAACTACACCACCAATACCACCACCAATACCACCACCACCAATACCACCACTACCAATACCACCACTACCAGTACCAATACCACCACCAATACCAATGCCACCACCAATACCACCACCAATTCCACCACCACCAATACCACCACCAATACTCCACCACCAATATCACCACCACCACCACCACCACCAATACCAGTACCACCACCACCAATACCACCATCACCAATACCCCCACCACCAATACCAATACCAGTACCACCACCGATACCAGTACCACCACCACCACCAATACCAGTACCACCACCACCAATACCACCACCACCAATATCGCCACCACCAATACCACCACCTCCACCAAATCCACCACCACTAATACCACAAATGCCACCACCATCAATACCAGCACCATCACCAATACCAGCACCACCAATGCCAGCACCACCAATACCAGCACCACCATTATCACCACCCCCAATACCAATACCACCACCACCAATTCCAAAACCACCACCTCAGCGCATCTCGCTCACTAGTAATAGCAGGGGCACTGTACCAGGCCAAAGGTGCAGGCGAGACCATCCCTCCCTCCCTCCCTCCATGCCTGCCATAAAGCACAGCCCGCCCTGCACCAGGAGGTGAAGCCAGGGCCCTACTACATCTAGAGTGTTTTTTATTAGGCCAAAGATAGCAATGACATTATGCAATGCCCCACTGCACACTCAAATCATGGAGAGGGCAGGAACTACCCCCCCTCCCGCTCTTTCTCCAGTGCAGCGACAGTGTAATCACAGAGCGAAAGGTGTTGGAGCACTTTGTTAGTGTTTATAGCTCGGATCATATGTAACTCTCACTTCACACTTTGTGTCTGTGTAATTTACAACACACACATCTTCTTCATTGCACTATTTATCACTACTTTGAAGATGTCGCAGGCTGGTCTCTTCCTCTGATATTTACAATCTAACAAGCAGTCGAGAAGGACCTTTATTGCAATGCTATAGGTCTTGCATTTGCGAGAGTTTAAGCTATTAGTATTGTAAATGACAATGCCTTTTTTATGTTTAAAAACCAAAAACATAAATAAAAGGCATTGTCATTTAACACTGCCAATAGCTCAAACTTGCGTGAATGCGAGACCTATTGCATTGCAAATGCTTGTTTTGAATATGTAATAAATTTCGACTAACCTTCATTTGTCGACCTGGGTTATTGTGTAGCCACACTGGTTACACTGTACATTAAATTTGATTTGTGGAATTTTCTTTCTCCTCTTTACACTTTCATGCTGCAAAAAAGGACCATTGAGTGTTTCTCATCAGGGATTTCCTGAGTAAATAGGCCCAGGCCCTTTTAATACCAAACCCCATTAAGTGTGGAGACGTTTGCCATCAGTTCACGAAAATACTCCTCTGGACGGAGCCAAAGCCCACATATGCATGCCAACAGACCCAATTCAGGCAGGAGACTCATAGGGAGATATTCTCAAGAACGTGCGATAATCATCGCCAAAATAGGTTAATGCAATTTTTCATATCGCCGTCTATCGCGGGAAATAACTCTGTGTTAACGTCGTATTCCCAACACGGCGGTAACATGCGATAGTTTCCCGATAACGCGTCAAATGTCCGTGATAAAATTACCGGGACTGCGATAAAAATCTAAAGCCGAACGTGAAAAAAGTGGCGATGTGCCCAACCGCGATAAAAAAATCAGCGATAAGCTGCGCCAGGCCTGCAATTCACACACGTCAGGTGGGAAAAATCACTATAAAAGCAGAAAAAAAACCACAAACAAAACCAAAACAACTGCGAAGCACAATGGAGGTAGCCGGAGCAACTACAGAGGACAACCAGAACCCCACAAGCCCCACAGAGGACCAGCCTGGGACCTCGGGGTCAGGGAAGGGCAAGGAGAAGAAGAAGAGGAAGACGCGTTTAAGTCCGCAGGAAAACAGGATCCTGATAACGGAGGTGGTAGAACACCATCAACAACTGTTTGTCAACTCCACTGTGTCATTGGCAACAAAAAATGGAATATGGCAGTCCATCCTGGACAAGGTGTTGCAGTCGTAGTGCTGAGGAGGACAATGGAAGAGCTCAAGAGGCGCTGGAATGATGTGAAGCGCAAGACAAAGCAGAAACTCGGCAACAACCATAAGGCAGCAATGCAGACTGGAGGTGGGAGTCCAGCGCCACAGGAGGAGCTGAATGAGATGGAGGAAATGGTGTCCACAGTCATCAGTGGGGAGACGGTGGCAGGAGTTGGGGGACCGGACACTGCTCAACATGACCTGACACAACAGCAACAGGGTGAGTAACGACCAGGGACTGGGGGGACGGGGGGAAATGGGCACAATGGCACACATGCACAATTAAGTATAGCACAGTGCACACCCACAATGACTCTGGATCATGTCCCTGATCCCCTTGGCACACAGCAGCACACCTAGAAACAGCAAGTAGGCCCCCGTCGACTATGTGCCCAGAGGGGGCCCTTCCCACACATCACCAATCTCACAACCAACCCATGCACATGTGCCAATACCAGCAAAGCGGCGTGTCTGTGAGCCACACTGACAATGCAAGTGACACTGCATGACGAATAGCATGGCTGCAGTCAATACATCATGACGTTGCACGCCACGACACTGAGGTGGCTGAGTGTGGACCACATCCGTAAAGGATCAGGTCACACTCTGACACATCCACGTGCATAAACAACCCCTGATATCAACAACACATCTGCGGACAAACCATGCCCCAGAATCCCAACTCCCACCAAGAGCCCAATTAACCCAAGTATGCAACATCTCAGCACTGTATAAGCACAGAAGTCAAAGGCACACCGCCTGAAAGGGATAAGGCGCAGAAAAATCAGAGCTGCAGGGGCGACTCTCCCAAAATGCAGCACACACACACATAACATTCAGAGCACATCAACATTGACAATAATGTGGTACAAACTGCAACACGTTCACAACAGAACAGAGGACACAACTGGTGCCGCTTGTGTGTAGAAACTGGCCAATCACAGTTGGCATAGCAGGGAAATGTGAGATGATAATGTACAAGTACAAACACACATCCGTGATGTTGTCGAAATGTCCACTGTCCCGCATCAAATAGGCAGCTCCTCCCAAACAGTCACAATGTACATTGTTGTGCAGTCTGTATGTAAACTTGTACAATGCGTCAACATACATGTGAACACAATGTTAAACTGCATCTCCCCTTCACATTGCAGAGGGAGAATCAACACCTCCTGCAGAGCAGACCCAACAGCTCTTCACTGATGACGAAGAGGACCTCCACACCTTCGACACCGATGCCCTCCAAGAGCTCATGGACAGCTTCGGCCCCTCACCTCCAGGAGCAGGGCAGCCCAGCTGCATCGAGGAGACCTCACCCCCTGCACAGACCACACAGCAGGAAGCACCCACCACCACGGCTGACTCCCAGGACCCCCACGAACAACACATGGCCTTCCAATGCCGTGTGTTAGGGTTCCAGGAGAAGATGGCTGATCAGGTGCGGGTGGGGTTTGACCTCATGGCAACCAAACTAGATGTCATACGTGGGTGTCTAAGTCCCATCAGGGACCACTTACAGTCCCTAACGGACACCCACAGTCCGCTCCATGCTCTCCAACGATCCATGGCTGACATCGCTGGAGTCCTGACTCTGAGACAAGGACAACTGTCTAGTCAGAGTGGCTCCAGCGATGTCAGCCGGGAGTTGGGACACATGCGGAGGATCATGGAGAACAGGGAGCGGATGGAGGCGGAAAGAATGGCTGCCACGGCTGCACACCAGTGAGATGTAGCTGAGATCTTCCATGCCCTGCAGATCCTCATCATGGCATTGCTGCCACAAGGCCTGGCGCCGATGAATGCTGCTGCTGCTTCTACATCCACATCTCCGCCCCCTGATGTGTCAGTGCCTCAAAGTGCGGCAGACAATCCACCTCCGGCCCCTGATGTGTCACTGCCACACAGTGCGGCAGACATTACACCTCCGGCCCCTGATGTGTCAGTGCCACACAGTGCTGCTGACAAAACACCACCACCCACATGTGAGGCACATGAAACATCAGAGAACGAAGATGCAGATGATTCTGCCTTAGTGGTAAGAAGGAAGCGGTAGCATTCATCTCCGCCATATGGCCTATTTCTGCTTGGTTCTGCCCTCTGTATCATCACCTTCCACTGTCCCCGATACACTCTGCGACACTCACCTTGGACCTCGACATGGACTGCCATATTCTGTTTGGTTACCAATGACACAGCAATCAGACTGCGGACTGAACTCTTCCTCTTCCGATGAACTTGTCATTCCCTAAAGGACTCTGGCTGGCCCTCCACGGGGCAAAAATGTAAAGTGGGGTTTGCATGGCCCTGTACTGCTCCAGCTTCAACACTCCACTGAATGTGAATAAAACATTCAGATTCACACAGATGTGTCATGTCTATGATCATTCAAGTATGAAAGTATGGATGAATGTAGGGTCAGTGATTCCCTCTTACGTCCATGTTGCTCATGTTGTGGGGCTTGAGTCACAGGGTGCAACATTGCCGATTGCGGTCCGGGTGGCACCGACACTACAACAGAGACACACGCATTAGTTACTTTCTTGTCCAGCGCAGAACTGAACCACACCCAGAGCCCTGGGCTCATTGTTCACACCCCTACGCTGGACTGGCATACGCCAGCCCAGCCCACTCCGCTTACGCTTACAGGGGGGGGGGACAAAGCTACATGTCCCAGGTCTTCCCTGTAGTGATCTGCTGATCACTGGTCTAGTTGTCAGCATGCCACAGCCACTCCCTGAGGGCTGGTTTACACCCACACCGCACCCATCCAGCACAGGCATCACAAGACATGTGACCCTGCCAATAAAAGGGGCCTACCACATCACATTCCCCACTGCCGGAGGTGACATGATGGCGTCTGCACCACGAGACTCAATCATAAAGGGTCCATGACTTGCGGTGCACAGAGTTGGTGGCACCCGATGCACTGCGGCCGGCACGGGCCTACCGCCATGGGACAGTGACTTGCAGTGCACTGAGGTAGGGGCACCTGAAGGGCTGAGCCGGTGTGCAGCCTGCGATGATGCGTAGACCTCGATACGCCGTCCTGCCAATCAAGATTCGATTTGAATTGAGGGCCTTGCTGGAGCGCAGTGTACGCCGAAGGCAGCAGTCAGCACACACATGACTACGCAGTGCGGTGCCGCAGGGTGCGCTGGGGGCCTGTGGTGCGGAATCCAGCGATCGGCTGAGGAGGCTGCACCGGCACGTGGTGGGCTGTCTTGGAGACACGCCGGTGGCGGCAGGTGAGCATTGAGGCCTGGGTGCGCAGGGGCGGCCAGTCATCGCTGGGCGGCGGACCGGTCTGGGGACCAGGGCTGGGGTGCAGCAGGCGCACAGGATCGCGCAGGCACCACCGGTCATGGCAGCGGCCTCATGGCTGGGTGGGGGGCGCCGTCCTGGCAGACACGACCCTGCATGCGTTGACAAGATGTGCGCGGGTTGGCTTGGGACGTAGCCACCTCGTCTCCAGTTTAAATCTGGCCGTTGAAGGTGGTCGGCCACATGTTTGTAGGCCTATGGACAGGATATGGTGGACACAGAGACACATGCAGTAGTTACTTTGGTGGCCATCCCGGAACTGAACCACGCCCAGAGCCCCAGGCTATTTATTCACAACATACGCCGGCCAAAGCCACTCCGCTCACGCTTACAGGGGGGGACGACAAAGCTACATGTCCAAGGTCTTCCACACTGCCTGAGGTAACCTGTTTGCATCCACTGTCCACAACACTACAAACACCAGCAGTATATGTCCACATGGACATGTCTGTGTTCTGCATACTGAAGTCTGTCCAGCACATCACCGCCACACTTGGCATTGTGTACATTCTTATTGATGGGTCACTTGCCTCCTTCGCACATACTTGATTCCCACCTCTCCCCACATTCTGCAATTGTGTGGCAGAGGTGCCATGCCGTGGATGGTTTGGAAAACATGGCTGGCCACGGTTACCACAGTTACTTGTGTTGTCGTGTCTGGTAGTTGGGCATGTTGATTGGCATGTTGTATGTGATTTTGTAATGTGTGAATTCCCACAGTTGTGAGTTGTATGATTGTGGAGTTGAGGTGTGTGGTGTGTTCAGTTGGTACTTACCGACGAGCAGTGCATTTCCATAGGTGCCATCCTCAAAGCGCTGGTTGGTGATGGACTTGTGGAAGATGTAGGAATCATGCACACTGCCTGGGAAGTTTGCGACGACATTCGTGAACAGGCCCCGGTGGTCCACTTTTGCCTGCACATTGATGGAATGCGTGTGGTTTCTGTTGCGGTTATTGTGTGCAGTGTCGGCAGGGGCACAAGTAGTACATGTGTGCAGTCAATTGCCCCCAACACCTGCGGGAAGCCAGCTATGGCGTAGTTCCCTTGCTTGTTCTCCAGCTGTTCCTGCACAGAGTGGGGGAAGTGAAGGTGCAGGGGTATCAAGCTGATACAAACCGTGATGCTTACAGATATGATAACTCCTGCATAATAAGACCGTAACAGAAGTTCGTGTGGTTGTAACCTTCCTTTCTTTCCTACGAAGGTTACGCCCACACGAACTTCTGTTACGGTCCTTTATGCAGGATTTATCATACCTGTTAGCATTCCGGTTTGTCCAAGTGCAATACACTGTACCAGATTACTTTTGTGACTATAAGGACGCTTGACCATTGTCACCATTTATCCAACATGTTTCTGAATACTGACTTTCGGAATATGGAATTGTATTGGGGAGTTCCCGCAGCATATGCAGTTAATTGAATCCACACTTTGCCCTGATGAAGTTCCCCGTTGGGAATGGAACGCGTTGGCTGAGCTTTTCGTATTGTTGATTTATGTATTTGTAATAAAGATCTGTTTTTACACTACTGTTGACTACTGGACTTCATGACCTGGCGCACCCCCATTTCAGTAACTACAATCTTGGATCTGGAGCACAGAGGCGTCAGGCAACGGCTGGCGTTGGGGTTGGTTGCGCAGGAACACTACGAATTGGGACTAGCGTGTGGTGCGGATACAGGGACCCGCCGTTGCTTTTGTGGACATGCATCCAAGACATGTGTGAGGAAGTTTGATAGGGCTGGCTGTGAGACTCCTCCGACTCTGGCAGTTGTTGGTTGGAAGGTACCAGAGGCCAACAGGTGCAGCACAGCCAGCAGCTTTGTCTGCGGAGTGATGTTGGTTGTCTGCTGTGTTGGTACCGTCAGCCTGTGGGCAATGTGGGTCAGGATGCGGAGGACGGTTGTCCTTTTGAGCCTGTAGTAGGCAATGGCATCCTCTGGTGTTGAGTGTCTGAGGCTGATGCGTTTTAGGAACGTTCGCTGTCTTCTTCTGCGCTGCCTAGGTGGTAGTCCGGGGGGGGGCCCTGGAGGTGGTGGCGGTGGGTGTTGTGGCCCTCTTGGGTCTCCGAGCTGCATGATCAGTAGCTCCATGACATGTGTTGGTCTTCAGATGTGGCTCTGGGCTGGGCTCCCTTTCATACTGCAGGTTGTCGTCCTGCTTAACACCAGTAAAAGGCAGCTGTTAAATCCCTGCTGCTAACGCGCCTTATCGCCTGTTTTTGAATTGCTTCGCCGATCTGGCTGGTCGTTGAGAATATCACGAAGTGGTGTTTTCGTGTGTTTTTGCACGGGAACGCCTACTCTGCATATCATTAGCGTTAGTTGTCACTCTCATCCGTGGCGATGTTTTTTGCGGCAGCTATCGCTGAAAAAACTGGCGATATCGGCAGTTTGCACCAGCTTGAGAATAGGGCGATAAATCTATCGCCACTATTGTGGCGCTAAAGTGCCGATAAATCGGCGATAAGTCCTTGAGAATATGCCCCATGATTTTTAAACCCAAAATAGCTTAATGTTGGCTGTCTGCCCCTGAAATTGCCTCTGATTCAACAGATGTCACTGAGAGAAATACATTATCCTAATAATTTTATTTAAATCTTCCACTTTCCTCTTTTAAAGTGTTGGCATACATGCCCACTCTATCTATATTTTATAGAATTTGGTAACAAAGGTTAAATAAAAAATAAAGCTATCTGCAGAGAGACCTAAAAAGAAATAGTGCAGACAATGAAGAAATGCGCGAAAGAAAGATCGAGCCTAAAGAAGGGCCATGGTGCAAAAAGAAAGAGCAAGGCTAAGGAGAAAATATGTGGTGCAAGTTGCAACAAAAATATGTAACTACAATTCATTTTCGCCACTAGTGTTGCGCTTTTTCCTTCCTGCTCTCTGGGGGCTTATTTACAAGCCCCTTGCGCCACCGGTGAGTCACTTTTAATATGGGAAAAGTGATGCCGCGAGTGCGTCACTTTTTCACATACTAAAAGTGAGGCACCGGTGGCGCAAGGGGTTTGTGAATAAGTCCCCTAGTGTATAGACTTCGATCCCATGTTCTTGTTCTTTCATTCATACGCCACGGTTCGAAACGCAGCCCAGTCTTGGCGCTAATCATTGTTCTGCTTTGAGGGGCAAACTTTCCAGTAACGTGTATTTCTTCAAATTAAAATCGTTGATCTCTTGTAGGCACTCTAATCCAGCAGGTTCAATTACAGTACACCAAGGCTACTACTCTCAGAAAGCATCTATTATGTTTAATTCTAGGGCGGGAACTGTGCACAGACGGGCCAGCCAATCCCTGTATTCATTCAGTAACTTGTATTTTTTGCCCCACACCACGCGTTAACGCTAGATTAAAAGTATTAAATAGTAAAGTACTGGATGTACATCCCTCTGGTAACGTAGGAGCTCAGCTTTTATCTATGTTTCCCTTGGATTGTATAATTAAATGTCTAATCAGCGTCGTTAAGGTACCCGCATTGGGCTGTTTATCGCAGCTAGTCGGGCGGCATATCTCTTTATTTTGACAGTCAGTTGGGCGTGTTTTCAAGCCACACCTGCAATGTGTTTCTGTTCACGTGATGTTTTAAATTGGGCCAAAAAAGGTTGAACCGCCAAACAGATGCGTAGTGACAAACTCGATTGTATGCCTCTGTACTAGGCGTCCCGATTGCGCCAGTAGGTTATTCTAGAAAGAAAAAAACAGAGATCGCGTCCCGGCGCCTCTTAAGGAAAGCTCCAGCAGCAGTTCTCCGGAGAAATTACACGAACCCGGATTCCTCTTTTAAGGACCGCCCATGCCTTCCAATATGCAACAAAGACCCTCTTTAAAATGCCCACCTCCACCTTCCAAGAGAGCGCAGTTACTTTCGCTTAAATGTTCCTTGGCATCCTCGATAACATCCCAAGAACTCACTGCTAAGTGCCCCACTCCACCTCCCACGAGCTCTCAGCAACTCTCCCCTAAATGCCTTCCTTCAAGTTCAATGAGATGCCAACAACTCTCTCCAAAGTCCCTTCCTTCCAAAAGATCCCAACAAACCTCTCCAAAGTGCCCTTCTCCAAAACCCCAAGCCCTGCCTCTACAGTGCCGTTCTCCAAAACCCCAAGCCCTGTCTCTACAGTGCCTCTCTCCAAAACCCCAAGCCCTCTCTCCAAACCCCCAAGACTTCTTCTCTCCAAAGTGCACTCCTCCGCCTTCCGCAAGACCCCAACCGCTCTTTTCTAGCCGGCCCCTTACCCCTCCCAGAAGATCCCAACAACTCTCTCAAAGTGCCCAATTTCTCCAAAATCCCAACGGCTTTCTCCAAAATGTTCACCACAACCACCTGCAAAAAGATCTCAACAACTCTCTCCAGCGACTCGGAGAGCCAGCCCTGCATCACCAAGGGTGAGTTTCCCCATAAGAAGGGACGAGGTACGTGCCGTAGCTTTAAACAGATGTACAGGATGCGCGGGAGTCGGTCACTATCCAGGCCGAAGGGCTGGAGGCAGGATTAATAGAGGGATTTGTTTGTGGGCCTTATGTGGATAAGTAATCGAGACTTTTAATTGATTTGGAAGTTAAGGTGGAATTGGGTTCGACTTTAATGTATTTTTATGAGTAAATGTTTCAAAATTATTTTTTTGAACCATAGGTTTTTCCTTCTAGTAGGGCTCTAGCTCCCGCATTGAGATAGACCTGTGATGCTGAGCACGAATGTCCATCTCCAGTATGTGCACTGCTTTAGAGTTTTCTGTAAATGAGAACCTGCGACCTACGGGCTGCACGCAGAACTCTGCAGCCTGTATATTAACTAAATCACCAACTTCTTGAATAAATTAGAACTATTGACGTGCGGATTACACACAGATTCCTGCAAGAGGTAGAGCACGCCCCCCTTTTTAACCTATGAGTCCAGATTGTTTATTCTGCAGTTTTTCTTTCTGCTTTGGTCATTTTTCTTGCTTTTCAAGCTCTAGCCCCGTTTTGCAGTTTCTACTGTTTTCTTTCCTTTTTTTTCCTGCTGATTTTTCTTTTCGTTTAGTCTGTTTTCTGTAATACTTGTAATGCTTACTCTTTTGTTGTGCATTTTGTCACTTCATCACTCAACTTGTACGTTATTTTACTACTGTTTTTCTTGCCATATTTTCTCATTTTTATTAGTTTCTTCATTTTCATCTAGTTAACTTTTTTTATGCCGTTGTTTAGTCTGTTATTCCACTCCTCTGCTGCTAGCCAATTTGACTATTTTTCTCCCAATTTTTCCGCAGTATTTTTGTTTCTTGTGTATTTTGGATCGGGTGAAGTGGGAGGTGCAGTAGAGGAGCTTTATACAGCAGTTTTTGTTTTTTCGAGCATGTAGAAATCCTTGTTTAAAAAGTAATGAGACCCAGGAGGGTGTGGGACCGAAAGGGAGGCCTCGTGCCACCAGGTCCAGTCAACTTTTGCTCAGCTTGTCTAATAGTAAATTTGCCCTGGACTGCATAGGTCAGGGAGCAGGAATTGCAGGTAGGCCTGGATGTATGGTTGTAGTATTACCTGTGTGGAGAAGTTGGGTGAGGTCAGAGAAGTGGTTTAGTAGTGTCGAAAGTAGCACTCCTAGTATGCCTGTTCGTATTAATATTGTGCCTGAGATTGTCAGTTGCCTACCTTACATCGCACACTTGAATCACTTTCTGTTTCTTGGAGCATTAGAAAATGCCCACTGATAGGGAGAGATTCTGGATGAGCTTAGCTATTGTAGACACATGAGGTGTTCAAGCTATTTGTAGTTTTATTTATTCATGCAATTTTTGATAGGTTCTTAATCTGTTGATTCAATGGAGATTGCTGCTTAAGTTTCCATTATAGATAGTATGCCGGGTCTGGTGGCCAAGTGGACTAAAGTGTCCACTGCAGGGGCCTATGTTTGACCTCATGGTCACAGGTTGAAATTCGGGCGGGTCGGCCATTCATCCTTCTGAGGTCTATAAAATGAGTACCATTAAATGGTAATAATAAGCATCGGTTATTCAGCGCCAAAATACCATTCTGGGTGAACGTGCGCTTAAAATACACATGATATTTTTGTTATACAAATGCATTTGTTTTTAATTTTGCTTTATTGAAAAACGAGGATAAAAAATATTTAATTATATGGGCTATTGGTGCAGTATTACTGATGTTTAGAGTAATTATAAGTGGTTTAGTGTAACTAGGGTTTTCCATTGATGTTAATTAACTACAATCTCTTTGGGTACCATTGGCATGTTTTGGTTTGTGCAATTACATTAAGGTTTTTAGATGCTGCAGCTGATTCACCGAGCGGGGCCGGAAAGGAAAATCCGCCCTGGTTAAAACATTGAACCCACTCCCACACTGCAGGAGGCTTCCCTATAACATGGCCAAAGGGGCAGTCACACTTGGTGAATGGCGGCCCGCCAGGTTTTGAAAGCGTGCCCTGTCAACTAGCTAGGATTGTCATCTTTCACAGCAAAATATACCAGGTAGTTGACCATATTTTTTATAATTCTGAGGGAACAAAGAACTGTTTTGACATATCGCTTAAAGGCGGCGGCCTGACAAGCTATTGCCTTTAGGGCCGTCGCTAGGCATGGGCAGCTGCCCAGGGCCTCGCTCGCAGCCCACCACCATGGGGCCCCGCACCAGTGCAACACACCGCCAAACCTCTTGTACCCCTGCCGATCCCATTGAAGAAATGTCTGTTTGCAATTCGGCTTACAGGGCGCCTCCGGGATGGTGTGGGGAGGCCTAGGGGAGGGGGACAATTCATCTTGTGCCAGTTGCAAGGAGGCCTAATTGCAGGTGTCCTGCAATTAGGCCTCCTGCCTGGCTGCCCATTGAGAGACGCTCCAGGACACCCATTGTCAGCACTTTACAGTCTGCACTGTTTTAACTCTCAGCCCCCAAGCTATTCTCACACCTTCAGCCCGATATGACCTGTGAAAGAGGTGCTTGTAGGTGGCAGAGAGGGGAGCGGAGGCCCAGGAGGAGTCTGAGCCCTGAAGATGTCACTTATGTAAATTAGAGGGGCCTCACACATTCCACTTCGCCCGGGGCCCCTAAAATCCTAGAACCGGCCCTGCGCCATCATACAACAAACTGCACAAAATGCACACTCATAGACTAAAACTGGCCTCTCAGCATTGGATGCTGTGGTTCAGCTAGCTTTATGCATTGGGTAAAAGGGCTGCCATCAGTGTTCGTATCGTCCAACAGCTTTTCATTGATGGAAACGCTGTAAAAAGAATCCCATTTGTTATCCAGTCAACCAGGCAGCACGTTTGCTCGTGTCTCTACATGTTGCAAGTACATGTAGAGTGAGCAGCCAGGCTGCTTTATGAATGGAGAGTGAAAAAAACATTGTTTGTCTTGTCGTTCCACTAACACACTTCGGATGCAGCGGCAGCTGTTGTTGCCTACTGTTACATGGTACTCATTCTTTACTGTTCAGACCCTTATTATCCAGCCCCTCGGTCTAGGTACACTCTCTCCCCACTGCTCCGCTGTGCCGTCTCTTGCCTCCAGACCCCGACCTCCTCCTTGGGAGGTTTGAGGCTGCTGCCCGCTCCTGCGCCTGTTGCCCGCTCCAACTGGGACCAGACTGCCTCCAACCACCGTAACCTTTCTCGGCCACTTTTTTTCCTTAATTTTTTCCCTGTTGTGCCACTGTTATTGTGCCCATCTGTGTCTTGCTCTAATTCCACCACTGTTTTTATTTTCTCGTGTCTGCCTGTTCCTTTTGCCTTTCGCCGCTGCTGCCCCTGCGGTGCCCCCTCCCCCCTGGAATTCCCTCCCCCCTGGAATTCCCCCTCCGGAATTCCCCTGCTCCCGCCTCCCCTACTTAATGGCGGCCGCGCCGCTGGTGCGCCAAAGGAAACCGCGGCCAGCGCCAGGAACCCTGGACCTCCCACTACCCATCGCTACGACACCACCCTCCTCGCACTCAACCCTGGAAGACTTAGAGAATGCCAACAGGCCTCGCCGAACACGACCCACGGCCAGTTCTCCTGCCTCCACTGCCGCCAGACCCTCACCGCCACCCCGGCCTCCAACACCGCCGACGCCAGCAACACCCTAAAATGCATCCTCCTCAACGTACGCTCCGTACACAAACATGCCATGGAAATCTGGAACCTACTCTACTCTTTCGCCCGACATCGCTGCCTTCACAGAGACCTGGACCAACGCATCCTCCGCCCCTGACATCAGCACCGCCATCCCAGACGGATACAAGATCCAGAGGAAAGACCGCCCCAACCACCCAGGAGGGGGCCTCGCCATCGCCCACAAGAGCACCCGCCGCCTCACCACCTCCAGCGAAACCTTCCCCTCCGCCGAACACCTGCACTTAAAGATCCAGGCTACCCCCAAAGCCACACTCCGAGGAACCGTCGTCTACAGACCCCCCGGCCCCTGAACACCCTTCACCGCCACCATCACCGACTTCATCGCACCCCACACGATCGCCTCAACAAGCTACATACTCATTGGAGACCTGAACTTCCACCTCGACAACCCCAGCGACCCCCAACTCCACTATCCTTCGTGACAACCTCGCCAGCATCGGACTTAAACAACTCATCAACACACCGACCCACAGAGCAGGACACACCCTCGACCCCATCTTCGCGGCAGGAAACAGCGTCCATTTCAGCCACACAACACAGCCGCCATGGACCGACCACCACTGCATACACTTCGCCATCAACAAACCCAAGGCACCCAAACCAGCCCCATGCCCACCACGAAGGAACTGGAGCAAGGTTACCGACGAGCAACTTAACTCCACCCTCAACCGAGACAACCACACCTGGGCACCCGACGTAAACAGCGCAAACGACGCAGCCAGAGAACTCCACACCTGGATCTCCAACTGCGCAGATGAGCTCGCCCCGCTACGCAACCCCGACAGACAACGCCCCAGGAAAGCCGCCTGGTTCACAACCGCTCTCCAAGAAGCCAGACGCACCTGCAGACACCTGGAGAAGAACTGGAGAAACACCAAGACAACCGAAAACCACACCACCTACAAGGACGCCATGACTGACTACCACAACCAGATCAGAGCTACCAAAAGGAACTTCATCCACAACAAAATCCTGGCCAACTCCAAGGAACTTTTCAGTGTCATTCAAGAATTCACCAACCTGTGAAGCCACAGACATCACCCTATCCCAAGACCTCTGCGACAAGCTTGGAACCTATTTCCACCTCAAGATCAAAAACCTCTACGACAACTTCATCGACCAGGCGCCACAGACTGCCCCCGCCCCCCATAAACACCAGCCAGCCCACCATTTCCAACTGGACACCGATCACGGCCGAAGACATCGCCTCGACCATGAAAAGCATCCACTCGGGGGGGGGGGGGGCCCTCACTGACCCCTGCCCCCCTCACTGACCCCTGCCCCCCTCACATCTACCACAGAGCTGTGGCCGCCATCGCACCCGAACTACAACGCACCATCAACACCACCTTCAAATCAGGCACCTTCCCAGACGACTGGAAGCGCGCAGAAGTCAGACCCCTGCTCAAGAAGCCCACAGCTGACCCCACCGACCTCGAACTATCGGCCCATCTCGCTCCTCCCCTTCGCAGCCAAAGTTGCAGAGAAAACAGTCAACAGGAAACTGACACGATTCATTGAAGAAAACGCCGTCCTCGACCCGTCCCAATCCGGATTCCGAAGCAACCAGAGCACAGAGACCGCCCTACTCGCCGCCACAGACGACATCCGCACCCTCCTGGATCAAGGCCACTCCGCAGCCCTCATCCTACTCGACCTATCAGCGCCCTTCGACACAGTCTCCCATCGCACACTAGTCGTCAGACTACACGACGCAGGCATACAAGGAACAGCCCTGGACTGGATCCGATCATTCCTCACCGGAAGAAGCCAAAGGATCAGACTCCCACCCTTCCTCTCCGACCCCACAAAAATCACCTGCGGAGTCCCACAGGGTTAATCACTGAGCCCCACCCTCTTTTACGTTTGCATGGCCCCCCTCGCAGCCATCGTCTGACAACACGGCCTCAACATCGTATCCTACGCCAACGACACCCAGCTCATCCTCTCCCTCACCAAAGACCCCACCACTGCCAAACTCAACTTCCAGAAAGGAATGCAAGACGTCGCAGTCTGGATGACCAACAGCTGCCTGAAGCTCAATGCAGAGAAGACAGAAGTCCTCGTCCTCGGTACCACCCCTTCTGCATGGGACAGCACCTGGTGGCCGACCGCCCTCGGAAGCCCACCTACCCCCTCAGACCACGCCAAGAACCTCGGCATTGTACTCGACTCATCACTCTCCATGAACCGACAGGTCCACGCCGTCACCTCCAGCTGCTTCAACACCCTCCGCAAGACCTTCAAGTGGATCCCCCCTGAGTCAAGGAAGACAGTCACCCACGCACTCATCACCAGCAGACTGGACTATGGAAACGCACTCTACGCCGGCATCAAGTACCTACTCCGCAAACTCCAGACAGTACAGAACACCGCCGCCAGACTCGTCCTCGGCATCCCCCGACACGAACACATCAGCCAACACCTACAAAGTCTCCACTGGCTCCCCGTGGAGAAGAGTCACTTTCAAAATCCTCACTCACACCTACAAATGCCTACACAACAACGGACCCAAATACCTCAACGACAGAATCAACTTCCACGTACCCAAAAGAAACCTCTGATCTTCCAACCTCGCACTGGCCGAAACCCAGCGCATCCACGGAGCCGGCGGAAGATCCTTCTCTCACATTGCAGCCAAGACCTGGAACGAGCTACCGGCAGACATCAGACGCGCCCCCTCCCTGAACATCTTCAGGAAGACCCTCAAGACCTGGCTCTTTGGCTAAACAGATCTGCGGACCCCCCCCTCAGCGCCTTGAGACCCTCACGGGTGAGTAGCGCGCTTACAATTCCCTGATTGATTGAGCCCCCATTTAATAGACTTTTTTTTTTGTCATATCACCAAAGCGTCTGCAACTCTCGGGCCACTCTCTGTGTACCTCGCGGTCCAATGCATTCGCTCATGCCCCCTCAACTCAGGCTGGCCAGGGGGTCTCTACCCAGGGCGGTACCTTGGTGTAATCATAGGAGCAACCTTCATTCTGGCCAGACCTTGACCTAAAGGCGACTCCACCTGGAGAGGGCAGCCCATACCACATCTGCGCTTCCTGTTGTACATTCCAGATACGAACGCCAGTCAGGTAACCATTTTAATCCACTCTGCAACTTCCGGGGGCGATGGGTCTGCCCACTTATTGCAGATTTCCCTCCGTGCAATAAGCATCATATAGAACAAAAGGCCTCGCTGCTCCCTACTCAAAGAACATGTTATCACATCCGTACCCAAGAGAACCAACTGTGAATTTATAACTATTACTGCCCCAAATATATCCTTTAGAGTGGCCTCTATGCTGGACCAAAACGCTTTTATCCTGGGGCACTGAAAAAAAATTTGATCATTGGCCTTTTGAAAACCACACTTTCTGCACCTTGGGCTAGGTGAAGGGGTGAATTTATCAATTTTTGAAGGTGTCCAATATAGTCTATTAATAGTGAAAAAGTGATTTCACCGCTGGTTTGACAACTGAATATAGTAATTTCAAAGAGTCGCACCAGATTGACTGAATGTCCACCTCTTGGAAGATGTCTTCCCCCCCCCCAATGTGTGTGCTGATCCTGATTTTTTTTCTTTTTTTTTTTTTTTTTGTGTCGGCTTTTAGGAGTCTCCAATACCAAAGAGCTACCTCCTTCTTTTTAGATCTAATGTCCTGGAGAGAGGACTCTAATTCCTAATTTACCCCGATCTCCAGTTGGACATACTTAAACCTAGATAACCCGTCCCCCACTTTCGCTCTGAGGACTTCCCAGGGTAACAACCCTTGCATTACCATCAAATCCCCCCCCCCCCAGGTAACAATCACGGTACAGCGTAGTGGGAGGCTCAGCTGGTCCTTCATATAGTCTGGAGTACCTGGGGAATCTCTTATTGGTGCAAAATCAGAATAGTAACCTACATACACCAGTTTTCTTACCCTATACCAGAGAAAAAGTGCAGAATTCAGAACCTTCAATCGCACCTTTTTAAAATACTTGGGTGCACCAAACTTATATAGAAACCAATCGACAGCCGCCTCCCTCGTCATCTCTCCTAGTACCTTACCCCAGGTAGAATTATCGGGCTTTCCCAACAGCATTTGGATATTTTTAAACTGGAATGCTATAGAGTACAGGTATAGATCCTGGAGAGCTAAGCAATCCTTGACCAGCTTACGTTTAAGCTTTTTCCAAGCCAATCTGGCCCCTCTAGAGGCCCAAATCAAACTCACTATTTTCCCCTGTATTTTATTTACAATTAACCTCGGGAAGGTAAGGGAGCTACTATTAAAGAGATGTTAACTTAGGGAGGATTGTCATCTTTACCAAGTTAACACGTCCATAAATTGTTGGGGCAACTTCTTCCACCTAGCGAGCAATATATCAACTTCCCTGGCTACCCTTTTTAAGTTGCAGAGAGGAATTTCGTCCACCGCATTAGCAATCGTAATCCATAAGTATTTTATCTCGGAGCTGACCCTATCACTCCACCCTTCTACATTCCACCACATTATTTTCGTTTTGGACTTATTTACCAGATACCCTGACAGAGCCCCAAATTTAAGGTATCCTGATTAAATGCAGTTAGTGATCGCATGGTGTTATTACCTTCGATTTGCTGTTAGAAGTTTAAAGAACAGGCGAGCATTATAACATGGCAGCGATTATTCTAAGTTCTTTGTGTGGTCACCGGGTGTCGCTTTCATCCATCTTGGTTGCATGTTTGTTTGGTTTCGAGAGCACGTTTGTTTGGGCACTGAATAGTCTACTGCGATTTTTCACTTTGGATTTGAAACATAGGTGACGCTTCCGTAGATGTAGGTGGAGCTCTTTAATTCCAAGTATGTGCGTCAGTGTTACCCTACACTACAGTGGCCGTGAATGTGTTTGAAATAACATGGTTTTGAAACGTGGAACTTCTACCAGTAATGTTGAGGGTCATATTAATTGCGTTTGAGAGGAGGGCTCGTCCACTCTATTTTTCTTTAATTTTGCAGATATCTTTCTGTGTTTGAAAACTTATGAAATGCCATTTTAATTAGTCATTTCATGTGTCATAGTTTTCTACCCCTGATTAAGTCAGTTATTGTGAAACACTTGTTGGCTAGAATAGATTAATATTAAAATAGGAATTTAAGAGACTGATATCTTGAATCTATGGATGACTAGAAAAGAAGAGTGCTCGGGAATCATTGAGATAAGGTGAAGCACAACTTCTAGGGAGGGACCAGCAGAGCAGTTGGCAGGTACCTTTGTCCACAGCTGTTGCGGCTTTCAAGCTTCCTGAATAGAATGTGCTGTTACTTCACTTCCGGTTCCCCTCCACTCTGCTGCCTCCCCTGCACTCCACCTGGGCAGCCATACTCGTGCTGCTGCACTGTATTCTGTGTAAGATTTCTAAGGGGCAGTTATTCCACTTGCAATTTACCTTTCTTGACTTATGCTGGTAACAAACGAATATCTGCCGTTATGTGGCTACAATTCCTTTCTTTCTCCCTGTGGATTTGTGTCCTGCCCTTTGTGTGGCTCGAGATTGGGTTCGTTTTCATCTTGCACATCATGCTTGCCAAAAACCAAGCAGCCGTTGGTGGGAAAAGGTTCTGGTTAGTGGTGTGGGTTAGGTGAGGAGTTTGGGTGGTTTAGTGGTTTGGTTGTGCTTTGCTTAAAGGAGATGAGATGTCTGACACGGAGCGGGTCCATCAAGCCCTGGCGCTCTAGGAGACCAAATGGAAATTTGCTTCAGCTTGTGGTAGTAGACATGGGGTGGGATTGGGGTGCCTTAGTTGGTGGTCAGGGTAACCTCCACGACGTAGGTGTGGTTCTTGCACACTTTAAGATTGTTAAAAAAGAAAACTAGAGAATCGAGGCGAAGCCAAGGCAGATGGGGATGAGTCGGTGTGCAGCAGTAGGTCATTCCGGTCTACTTACTTGGGGTGCAGACACTAGTTCCCCGAGGTAGTGGTGAGAATGCGGTCAGTGGCCTGGGTCTATCTGCAGCCAGAAGCAAGCAAATGCTGGCGCTGGGCTGGCACATTGAAGCAGCGTCTGTTGGGGGAAAGCCTGTGGAAGAGGAGATGCTGGGTCCTCTATCGTGGGAGGAGGAACATAGGAGTGTACTATGTTGGTGAACATCCAGGAGGTAGAGCAGCTGACAGGTCGGGGCTTATTGCGCCATTGGCCAGGAGTATGGTGGGCAGTGGATTTGGGTTCCTTGGGGGAGAGGCAGGTCAAAGGCGATTGATGATCTTGAGGCAGCTTGTGTGGCTAACACAAGTAGAGACTTTTCAGGTACGTGCCCAGGGAGTGAGATGAGATTTTGGCAGGAAGGCCTGAGATGGCACCTGCTCACTGCAGAGCATGGCACAGTTCTAGGCCGCTGGCCCGAAGAGAGGAGGTGGTCTAGTAAGGCTTCTCTGATGCTGTGGAAAAGTGCAGAGGATGCACCATCATTTCCGCAAAACAAATCATCAAAGTGGCATTGGTACGATTGGAGAGTGGGAGACGGCGAGCTGCGTGGGACGAATGGGGTTTGCATTAATGAGATGGTGGAAGTTGATTTGGAGAGGACAGAGCTCCATTATGATGGAAAAGTGTCCGCGCTTGGAGGAAGGAGAAACTGAAGAATGGGTTCATGAGGAGCCAGTAGCTGTGGGGGACAAGGAAACGGTTAGAGTAATGGAGGTAAAGGGATGAGTATAACTAGGAGGGGTTGTGGTGCTTTGTAAAACAAAGGACTTGAGCCACCAAGGAAGAAAGCAGGGCTCTGAAGAGGAATGGAAACTGGTGAGCCGTCCTAGAATGTCAGTAAATATTAAGACATAGACTTAGAGTTTTTTAATATATTCCAGCGTTTATTGCAAAAAGATGCAGATTGAGCAGTGGCTTTACTTAAAGACCTGGACGTAAAGGAAATCACACATGGATTTTGTGGGCCTGGCCTGCTTATATTACGATACAGAGTAGTCTTAAAGATTAAGTGAATGAGGCAAAGCCATGGGGACACATGGTGGGTTGGACCGTTCCCGATGAGTCTTTTTTTTTTTTTTTTTTGGGGGGGGTGGGTTGGCAAGAGAACAACATTACAGCTGCATGTTGGGGGCTTCAAAAAAGGAACTTGTTCTGGAGCATTGTTTCAATCGTTAGTGTTGGTAGTGCGGGAGAATTCACACACAATTTCAATGTCTGGGCCAACTGCTTACAGGCAGACCATGGCAAGGGGCAGGGGTGGGGGCAGCAGCAGTTTCTGTTTAAGGGCACCTACAACAGGAAAGGGTGTGCGTTTGGCTGGCAAAGTTCCCTGACCGGGAGGCAGCTAAAACTTTGGAATGTTGATTTTGAGAAGGATTTGTATTGGCTTGCTAAGGATACAAAGAATGATGGAACATCTTCAGTCTGAAAGGGAATTGCCACATGTGATAAGGGAGAAGTTCTAGAAAGAAATGATAGAGAGGAGGGTGATTGGTCTTTTTGAGAATTGACCACTACATGATTTGATGGTTTCCCCTTTGCGGGTGGTGCTTAAAGATACGGGAGAATATGGGTAAATTCACCACTTATTTTGGCGGGAAGGTGCATACAGTGAATTACTTTGAAGCACAGGAGGACAGGATGGTACAGGGTGCTTCAGTAGATGTGAAGGAATTGGTCCGCGTTTGTGGTGAGGGTACAGAGCTGGCGAAGTGCATATAAAGTCTGTTTTACACATGCCAGAGCACCCTGCTGACTTTGCCTTGCTAGGGATGCAGTTAGATGGTGGTTTTTTGTTGCTGGAGTATTGCCAATCCAGTTTCCATTTCCCGCTCTTTTAAAATGCTCAGTTCTTTTTTGAAGATTTTCTTCTTTTTTTTTTTTATTTTTTATTTTTTTTTGGGTCAAATTCTGGTTGGAGTGGTGTGACAAATTAATTTTTGTCTGGGGGTGTTTGGTGAAGCTTTATATTGTTTCAGAAGATTGGTTGACCAATTTGGGGTACGACTGGCACCATCGAAGACCAAGCGGAACATAACTTTTTTTTTTTTTAACCTATCAAAATGAGCACCTTTTTAATGCAGATGCGTTTGCCATACAAAGTTGAGGAGATTGTTACTGCTGTAGAAGTCAGTTAGGAAAGGTTGAAAAGTTTATAAAGGCATTTGAGCTTTGCATGCAGATTTACTGATACCAGGTAGGGTTTTATTCTCCTTTTTAGGTCTCGCATGCGCTGCATAGGAGGAGACCTTTAGAAATCGATTCCGTTTTTCAGGCAAAAACATGCACGCATTGCATTGAATGGCAATGTGTGCACGTTTGGCGATTCCCTTGCGGGAGCGAGCTTTGAAACCATCTGTTTGTAATTAACAGATGGTTCCTGCTCGCTCCCGCAAGGGAAGCAGGCCCTCCCCTTTCTCCCCTCACCCTGCTGCCTCCTCCTCAAACTTGTTTTTTTTTTTTACTTTCAGCGTGAGGCACGCGCGCGCTTGTTTCAACTCTCCCTCCACGCCTTGGTTTTTCCTCCTATTCATGGTTTCGACTTGTGCATCTCACCCTGTCCCCCTTGGATCTATTCCCATCGCTCAATCACTGTTGAAATCTTGGCTACCATGTTTCCACTTCACTACCCGTGCTCTCTTGGGCACGCTTTCCCTTTGCATGCCATTCCGTCCAGCTGACCCAACTTATCCCCAAGTCCCTACTTGCTGATCTTTCTATAGTGCTACGGAAAGGCGATAACCTGCAAGTCTGGTTTGCAAGCCCATTGCACAGTTAACTTGTCAATCTCTCAACTGTTTGCGCCAGTAGCTTGGATCACAGACAATGCACGTCTGCAGTATACACAACACACCATCAGCTACTGCCAGCTGTGTCATCACAACCTTTGCTTGTGCTGACACTCAGAGGAGGTATCGTGTCTAGAAGAGAATGTCTTATCTCGTGATGGGTGACCTCTTGTCCAGTGACTGCAAGAAATTTCGGAGCACCAAGTAAAATTACATTTTGCCATTTTAGCTCTCCCCCTTCGCTAGAAAGTGCCATTTTTTGTCCTTTTGTAGCAATCTGGCACGCCCTGGTTCTCTATCTACAATCGCTGTCGTGTTGTTGGCTCTGGCGCATATCCGCTTGCGTCTTCTTGCCGGTTAAATGCATCAGGTGTAAGTGATCGGAGGGTGTAACCAGGTCACAGAGAAATGCAATCTCAGCACGTTTGCACTTTACATGGTATCATCCATATTAAAATCAATTTTGTTTTATAGGGACTTGTCAACCCCAAATGCAGAAGCTCACCAGAGACAAATGCAATCTCCTGAGGCCTGACATGTCGAGTGAAGCTGCCATGGGGTTGAACGGAGGCCATAATTTATTGTGCTTCCTGCCACGAATGTCTGCCAAGAAACACTTGTCTGGAAATTCACGACTTTTAATAAAATGGCTTCATGGACTCCAGCAAACCTGCTGAATAGAATAATTTCGCTTGTGATCGGTTTGCCATAATTTTCTACATGTTCTAATGGACTGAAGACCTGTTAATGGACTAGTGATATATACGCACGGTAATGAAAGAAGATGACCACATACCAGGCACATATTGAGCACTACACTAGAATTACACTACAAAAAATGCAACATAAATGCGCTCCATATTATACCACTCAATGCCACATAATTACATAACACATTAAATTATACTAAATACAACACACACCACACATACCACTCAGTGCCACATAATTACATATCACATAATTACACTCTGCTTATTAATACAGCATCAATACAATCCACATAATATCACTCAGTGCCACATATTAACACCACATAATTACACTAATTAATACAATATAAATACATTCCAACAACACTCAAAACCACATTTACACTCTACTAAATGCAACATACACCCCACATAATACCACTCAATGCCACATAATTACATGCCACATAATTACATGCCACATAATTACATTATACTAAATACAACACACACCCCACATAAAACCACTCGGTGCCACATAATTAAATATCACATAATTACACTCTACTCAATACAGCATTAATACAATCCACATAATATCACTCAGTGCTACGTATTAACACGCCACATAATTACTCTACTCAATACAATATAAATACACTCCACACAACACTCAACCACATAATTAGACCACATATTTACACTCTACTAAATGCAACATACACCCCACATAATACCACTCAATAACGCATTACATGCCACATAATTACATAACGCATAATTACATTATACTAAATGCAACACACCCCACATAAAACCACTCCGTGCCACATAATTAAATAACACAATTACTCTACTCAATACAGCATTAATCCAATCCACATATCACAATATAAATACACTCAACATAACACCACTCAAAACCACATAATTACATCACATCATTACACGTTGCTATATGCAACATATACTCCACATAATACCACTCACTGCCATATAATTACATAACGCATAAATTCACTATACTCAATGCAACAAAATACACTCCATATAATGCCACTCAGTGCCACATAATTACACTCCACATAATTACACTGTACTCAATGCAAAACAAAATACCACTCCCATATAATTACATAACGCATAATAACACTATACTAAATGCAACATACATCCCACATAATACCACTCACTGCCACATAATTGCATAACGCATATTTACACTCCAATAAATGCGCTCCACATTATACCACTCAATGCCACATAATTACATAACACATAATTACACTACAAAAAATGCAACATAAATGCACTCCAAATTATACCACTCAATGCCACATAATTACATGCCACATAATTACACTATACTAAATCCAACACACACCCCACATAAAACCACTCAGTGCCACATAATTAAATATCACATAATTACACTCTACTCAATACAGCATTAATACAATCCACATATTATCCCTCACTGCCACCTATTAACACGCCACATAATTACACTCTACTCAATACAATATAAATACACTCCACACAACTCAAAACCACATAATTACACCACATAATTAAACTCCACTAAATGCAACATACACCCCACAAATTACCATTCAATACCACATATTTACATGCCACATAATTACACTATACTCAATACAACATAAATACAAACCACATAATATCAATCACATAATCACACCACATAATTACACTATACTCAATTCAACATCAATACACTCCGCATAATACCACTAAGTACCACATATAACACTTTGAATTAAAAATTTCAACATAAAACACATCAGCCACAATACTATACAACATAGCAAAAACTTCAAAATAAACACTTAAGGTCCCAAAAGCGAGACCTATTGGCTATGCCAATGCTTGTTAGTATTTGTCATGTCAAGAGCAGTGTTACCTTGTAGAGTACAGCGAGAGCAGATTTGTGTACAGTTAGGTTTTCTGGAACATTTCAGTGGAGTGAAAAAACAGTCATTGAATGAGGAAGTTTGGTGGAATGTACAGATTTATTCTGCTGGAGCACAAGGTTTTCGTTTTTGCGGGGTGGGGGCGGGAGAGCAGGCCTTTAGGAAGGCCTTAAACCGGACTTTTCAGCTTGCCTTAGATCGACCCTCTTATTACCCCCACCACAAATCTGCAACACGGCGCCGGGACACCTCTGAGGTAGCTGCATGCTCTATAAATTCTGATTGATGTACGGAATGTTGGCCAGAACACTGGCTTGGAGCATTTCTTTCTTGAAGTTTTCTGTTGGTGGTGATTGTAGTGTTGTGGAGAGTAGATTTAGCCAGCCGAAGAGATGTCTTGCGTCAGTAACCAGACAGGGGTTGGTGATTAAAAGGCAAACCTATGCTAGTTTTGAGACTGCTACAAAGACTTACGTTGGAATGTTCACAGCATAACATTGTGTTTCATGCAGGTCACGCTGGGTGAGGACAGTAACATAGCTGATGCTTTCTCATTCAGTGCCAGTGATTCTGTATACTGGCCTCGGCAGCAGTAGACAGTGATGCTGCAGGCATAGTTACTAAACATTTTTTCTCATGTGGGTGAATGCGGTTAAAGCATCACATTTATAGGGGGTTAATGAAAACTGAGTTTGCAGGTTAACGATTATAGGCTGCTCTCACGTAGAAAAGGGGCTCCAACTAAGGTTGATAGTTTGAGTCTTTCAATGGAAGAATTGGGCAAATTGAGAGTTGAAATTTGTTGTGGTCAGTTACATTGGGCCGTATAGGCAACTTAATCACTACGCAGCTAATGATTTTTTAGGTTCTTTTTTTTTTTTTTTCTCCTTTCCAGGTTGGGTTCAGTCCCAGGTCGTTAAAACAGCGACCTGGATTAAAAGGCAATCTGTGTGGTAAAATGGGTAGCATAGCAAGCTGTTTCCCATATGCTTTGAAGGAATCTGGGACTTCACAGTAGCCGGAGTGAAGTTTTGTGATGGGGAAAGAGCAGTATGCAGTGGTGACTTCTGCTGCCATTGTTGGCCAAACGCTTCTCCAGACTTGCTATTACCTCTACGTCCCTCATCCTCGACCCACTCATAACTAATGAGGTGTATTCCATTGACCGGAAACTTTTTTTTTTTTTTTTTTAATCTTTTATTGAAGGAAAACAATGTAAAACAACACAAACCAAAAACAAGTACAGTAAGGTACAGTCTTCAGGAATGACAATACTGGCAGTCTAGAAAAGCAATAATAAACAAATCAGTACATTAGGTCTTTATCGCAGTCATCCACTTCATAGGTCTCATCCTTCGTTAAAACATTACAGATCCTCATGATCAGAAGACATTAGGGGAGCATCACTAAACGGGGTGCATAGAAGACCTCTATACTCGTTCCAAGGGCCCCATATCTTTGTCCATTTACGCGGGCATCCCCGGCTCTCATAGACCACCCTCTCTGCCTGCATACACCAATCCATATCGGATTCCCAATCAGCGTGACGTGGCTCAGCCACCCCCTTCCACGTTCTGGCAATATTGTGCTTTGCCACCATGCAACCCAACGAAACCCAGTCTCTCGTTTCTTGACAAATCTGTGGCGTCCCAGATATTCAGAAGACTGAGCCGGGGGGAGGCTTCGATAGGAGTATGACAAACCTGGGACAGGGCTGAAACCATCTTTCCCCAGTATCTCTGAAGGATGGGGACAGGAAACACTATTTGGGCTCCACCCATCCTCCTGCCAGGGGCTATAACCACATAGCCAGCAGAAAGCACTTCCTGTTTTGTTACCAGTCGGTGGACATGACTAGGGACGCTGTGGTAATTGCCGGGTTCGTACCTTGTTGCTGGATGTTCTCTGGCTGCCTCCTTTGCAGGGCTCTGGGGGTGCTTTTGGACCTTCGTGGGAGTGGCTGGAGTCAGGACGCATGGCCGCCTGGACTTGGTGAGTGACGCCAGGTGCCTGAGTTGCTGGGCTTGTCAGGCCACTGGTGTCTTCGGCTTCTTCCTACTGGAATGGTGGTCGGTGTGTGCTCTGTTCTCATTGGCTCCATGGCAGTGGGGTGATTTGCTGCGATGCTCCAGGATGACTGATGGTGTGTTTTCTAAAGTAGTTTGTATAGTAGTTGGTGATGTAGCAGGTAGAAGAGACTTCATTATTTACTGTTCCCAGCTGGGCAATAGAAGCTTCATTGCTGATCAAAGCTTCCATTTGGACTTCCTGTATAGTAGTGAGAGGAGACTGGTATCTACTCAGGATCCCACGTGGCCTACTGAGTAGAACCGGGCACATAATGCTTTTTGATAAGATAAATTGACACATCTCTTGTTTTTGCAACCAACAAGGAGCGGCAGGAGTCCAGTTCTGGTACCTTCAACAGGTACAGACATTCTATAAGATGTCCCAAATTATTTCTTGTCCACTATATTCTCCTGGACCAGTTCACCAATCTTTGGGAGCCAAACATGAATGCGCTGGTGCTTCCTTCACTTCTGCACTGGTGGTGTGTTTTACTTGGACATTGCTCTGTGCGTCCCGGAAGTTATTCAGTTCCTATTAAACAGCTAAAAATTCATTGATGTCAAAGGGAGTTTCTCCCACCACTGTGCTGGGACAGTCTTGGTCAGGAACCCACATTTTAACCCCAAACAGGATCTCTTAGGGAGTCCAACAGGGATTTTCTAGGCAGATTGTTGCGGGCTCTCTGGAACCCATATAGATGATGGACCCAACTGCCACCTGAGGCTAATACCCTTGCTGTTAAAGACTGATTTAAGTCTAGGTTCTTCTTTTCCACTACTGAATTTTCCTCTGGATGATGGGGGAAGAAGTACCATACGGTCACCCAATTCTCTCATGCTGTCTTTGTAAGCCGTAGAGGCAAACACCAGCCCCTAGTCTGAATGGAATGTGGCAATTGCGTATGTTCCGATAAAGACTTGCAGATCATTGATAACCGTTCGGGCATTCGCTGATTGCTGTGGCCAAACTCATAGGAATTGAGAACAGGAATCCACTGCAACCATGATTTACTTGTAAGCCACATCATGTTGTAAGGGGCCACTATGGTCCAGGTACACACAAGTAATTGGCTTGTTTGAAATCAGAAGTGGTGTCTGCCGTGAGTATGCTATGATGGAACTCATCTGCTGGCAGATGTCACATTTAAGAACAAAGTCCCTCGTCTGTAAAGACCTGGCAACCAATAGCATTGCTGCAGTAGGGAAATTGTAGCTGTCACCCCTGTATGTGGAGATGCCTAGCTTTTATGTGCTGCTAGGATTATACCTAACCTGCGATCAGAGTTTATTACTCTATTCACCCACTCCGGGAATATGAGCAAATATTATGTCTTGTGCACATAACTGGTAGGAGTACTTTGCTGGGAAGCCTTTTGGTAAATGGGTGTCCCCGCATGCAGTGTAGACAGCCATCATAATGTCTATCTATCATAGTGCTGGAACGAGTAATCACAGTAGCAGTTAGCACTGATTTTGCGACTTTGTCAGCCATGGAATTCCCTGCAACATGTATTCCTACATGTTGATGACTCAAGGTGTGAATCGCATGAGTCCATGGCAAGCATTCTTTCAGCTTAGCCACTTGTCCCCAAAGCATTTTGTGCTTTATGGTGTACCCTTTGGACACTCTTAATCCATTCTGGCTCCAGTAGTGTAGATACTCATAACACTGGACACAATAATACGTATCGCACACTGTCAGTGTGGGGAATCCGGTATCAGTATTCTCAAGTGCCAGAATTGGAGCGTTTAGTTCTGCCAGCTGTGCACTTACCTAGTGATTGTGTGTAGGTCTTTTCAGGTTGGAATTCCCCATCCTTTACAACTGTGCATGCAGCTGAATATTGCTGTTTTGTCCCTTTGGCAGGCTGTGCAGAACTCAGTATAGATGTATTCATACTGATCAAGAGGTATGACTTTATTATGCAGAGGGTATTCATTTTCATATTGCAGGTATGCTTGTGTTTGTAGTGTAGTCAAGTCTGTGGTCTAGATCTGTCATGGTGAGAGTTGGGCCACTGTTTCCACTACAGATGTAAAACCTTAGCTTTTGAAACGCTGTCTTTCGTGACAGCCCCTAAGGTTGGTACCGGAGTCACGCCAATTGTTTCCCCTGAGCCAATCCTCTCACCACAGCAGTCTGTACTGCCATCAAAATCTTTTCTGTTGGTGTTAAACTCCTCTCAGCATTGGTGTATAATTGTGATTTATATGTAATTGGTACGGTCTCCTTCGTTGAATGTAACATAGGTATATCCTGATGCACCCGCAATAATATGGATCACCAGGTTTGTGGTTTTGATACGTGTAAGTGTTTTGAAGCTGGCATGTCCTCTTGTAGCGAACATAAAATCTGTGTGTTCAGTTGTCCAATGTGTGCTCAAGTCTGGACGAATAGTCTTCGAATGGTTTAACCCGTTCTGCATAATCTGGAATGTAAGTTCTGCCGAAATTTAGGAATCCCAATATGGATTGAAGCTTCTACAATGTGCTTGGTGGTTGTAACGGTGCACACTTCTCTAAGAAGTGTGTTGCAAGGCTTTTACCTTCACCTTACAGCTAGCGTCCCAGAAAAAGGACATTGAGGTGGGAAATTCTTGTTTGTGGGTTTTTTTTTGTTGAATTTGTAGTTCATGAGCAAATCCCAGAACTATGCAATCTACTCTTGTCCAGTATGTGAAAAGGTCATCATCCATCAAATGTTGTCGACATAGGGCAATGACTGGTCATCAAATTCTTTTAAAGATCTGTAACCCAGGCTGAAAACAACACAGAACTGTTCTTATACCCCTGGGGCAAATGACAGAACTGGTTTTGAGAACCCAGTGTACTGAAGGTCGTCAAATATCTGCTCTCGGGTGCAGTTTTTTTTTTTTTTTTTTTTTTTTTTTTTTTTTAACAGAAAAATCCATTTGAGATCTAGTGTTTTTGTATTTTTTACAAACTATATTCATTAGTGCTGCACTGTGTGTTGTGTACTGGAAATGCTAGTGTAGCTGTGTTTAAATGTCTAATCTAATACTAGATATGAATGATCATGTTTTGATACTTTAAACAAGGGATTATTCATAGGAGAGGTGCAACTTAATATATTACACCTTGGTATTCAAGTTCTGTAAGAATCTCTCTGGCTTGTTTTTTAGCTTCAGTTTAAATGAGGTATTGCCTTTGAGGTTGTGGGGGTCGGCCTCATTTGTATTACATAAGGTGAACCGCCCCCCACCCACATTGTTGCAGTATAAGGCAGAGCCAGCGAGAATGCCCACTCCTTGGTGTATGAATGTTTAACTGATTCGGGAAAGAGGTCTGAAAAAGCAGGTGGCCAATCCTTTTCAGCTAAGAAAATCTTGTAGCCAAATGACAAGTTCTCCCGAAAGAACATTAATGTTTCTAGATACGTCCCCCTCCAACTGGAGTTTCTTATCATGTAAATGATGCGGGATGCTCACACTAGTATCCAGTATTTCCACCTGGATAAAGTCACTCAAAGCTACTGCCGCCAGACAATCCAACAGGTTTCAGCGAACTACTGTGACTTCTGCCGCACTGTCTGGCATGGTCTGAGCCAACTCGCTGCTCGGAAGCTACCTTCTTTATGAATTGAGGCTTTGACTGTTTAGGTTTGTCTTCCTTTTTAGGTCGAGCCTCAACAGCACTTGCGCTGCCTGCAAGACCTGTTGTATCTCTTCTGTGGGCTTTTGGCACACCCACTGATTGCCATTGGTTATTTGGGGCATTCAGAAATGCTTGCTTGTTGTTGTATATTTGTAAATGTCCCTCCTTTGTGTGGCTCATTACTCCCATGGCAATTTCACTAAGGCGCTATGCCTAGCTCACAAGGCCTTGAACAACACCGGACCAATGTTTCTCAAGAAGCTCTTCTCCTGGTATCGCCCAGCCAGACAACTGCGCTCTTCAGACACCAGACTCATGATGGTCCCAAGGATTCGGACCTTATGCTGGGGAGGCCGTAGTATCTCGTACGGCACAGCAAAATTATGGAATAAGCTACCATTTGCTATTAGAAATACCGGCTCACTCGCCACTTTCAGAAAGGACCTAAAACATGGCTTTTTCAGAACTAGTTGCTTTCATCTAGGGCTCACCACTGTCTTCGCGCCAAGACACCTCTGGGTATTCGTGCGCTCAATAAGTTTTATTAACATAACGGTTCCTTTTGGTTGTCCCGCAGCAGAAGGCAGTGCTGATGTCTACCTCAGTTGGGCTTTTTTATTAAGATATTGGTTTGGTTTTAGGATTCGTTTTAAGGGAGGGTTAGACTTGTTTGCATGGCTTGTTCTTATTGCCAGAAAAATTGCTGGGTGCACAAGGAACTTTGCAGCAGGTGTTTTTAACTCATCAGACATTTAAAAATACACCTCCCCCTTCAGCCCGGCGCCCACCACCATAAAACAGACCCTGGATGTCATCATTGTGCCCCCACAAGTCAGGTGCTGTCATTTTGTGTACTTGGTGACGCCGTCACATCGAGGCTTTAGCTGCTCGTAAACAAGATGTTCTGGTTGCCTCTCTTAGACATCGCTTTTTAATTTCTTCCATCTTCAAGCGCACATCCCCTCGGGTCCTGTTACTTTTTTTAGCTTTGAAATTTCTTATTTGTTTTGAAAAACCAAAGTGAGACAATGCAGCAGCGAAAGGGAGCTAGGGGGATCTAAGCATCACAGACAGGAATACCAACTCTTTCATTCTCCATCTTATTTCATGTTTTTATTTATTTTGTAGCAGTTTTACTTTTGTTTGTTCCGGGTCTTTCTTTCTGATCTTTAATTTACTTTCTTTCTTCTCATCTTCCCTTTATCTTAGCCTTTCGTGTATCCTTCCTTATGTCCTTTTTACTTGATCATTTTGAGTCCATCTTTTTTGCTTTTTCTTCCTTACTTTCCATCCTTGCTTTCTTTTTTACTTTCTTCATATTCTCCTTATCTCATTTATTTAAAATATCTTCTAGATTTCTCCTTTCATTGCTTACTTTTCTAACCCCTTATTCTTTTGCTGCCTCATATTTCCTGGGCTCCCACTCTGGACATTGCACTGACTAAACTAAAACAATAGGCTTAATATTGCCAGGCTAAAGTATTTGATTAACATTAGTCTAAAGGTCTCGGGGTTTTACAGTGCACTTGGTTTTCAGAGGAGGACAGGTCAGAGTCTTAGGTCCAGCGTTGGAGAAGCTTTGGTCACTGGCTTTGCATTTAACGTCCTTGTGGGCTGAAAGCGTTCTGTGCTGATGTGTTTTTACTACACCACCAGTTTGCTCTTAGAGCTTTGCCCACTGGGTAAGGGGATCAACCGAGGGGTGTCTGTGTGTGGACATGCACTGGCAGCATGAATGTGTGGTGTGGAATGAGTATAGGGTTTTCCTGCAAATGCTTTCCAGCAAAGTGCTTCAACTTGTGACCTGCCATCCAACTAGGTGTAGTTGGTATAAGTCTGGGGGAAGGTCTTCTGCACCACCGCTTAGCCCACATCCGCTATGGAGGTGTAGGCATTTGCTTAGGGTCTCAATGGATGGCATACTACACAGGCTGGGTGCTGCCCTCCTACGCCTTGAGTGAATATGCTGGTGCTGGACAGTGTTATTTGCTGTTAGGGCTTGCGTAGTCATCCTTTGGTAAAGCTATGAGCAGGTGCATTAGTGGAGGGGACTTGTCTGGTTTCCTCAGTGGATACATTTTCTACCTAGCCCTATCACCTGTTCCCGGTTCCAGTACTGTACAAGAGTTCCCTCTGTGTTTGCAAAAGCCCTTGTTCTTATTCTCCCGTCCCGGTGTGTTCGCTCGAATTGGTCATTTGTTTCAAGGTTCCTTCTCTAGTCTCTTCCAATAATCATCTTCTTGATTACCCTGTCCCCATCCTTATTCGGCTGGAACAGTCCAGTAAGTGAGGTCTAAATAAGGTTCATACTGTGATACGAGCTGCGTGTGATGGTCTCTTCACTGGTGCAATGGTTCATTGAGTTCTTGAGATGGAGAGCCATGAGGTGCTGGTTGGCCTCAGTTCGGTGTGGTGGAGGCAGAGTAGTCAGTACTGTAAGAAACCAGGCAAACAGTGTGCAACATTGCAGTTCTATAGTAAACTATCCAACTAAAGAAGCAAGAGCGATCAGTAAGGCTAGCGTATGGAACAGAAATTACATTGCCTTATCCAATGATCCTCTTATTGTGACATCCATGGTCTGTATACCAATATCGCCCAGAAGTCCACTTGTCCCACTGGAGAAAGCTCAAGGAAAGGCAATGCACCCTCCCACCCCTCGTCACCTACAAACAAATCCAAAGCAAACCTGCTAATCTGAATATAGTAACAAGCATTCAATAGGTCCTGGCATTGTTTTCCCTCTCATTTGGTCATGGTTCTTTTGAGATGTAAACTACCTTCCCAAAACCCATGCGTTCCAGAAGTGCACCTACCAGGCAGTCTTCACGTCTTGCTCCTCTCTGGGTGGCATCACCAATTGTCCTGAAATATTAATGACAAAGGCGGGTAACAAAAGATTTACCGGTGTGTGCCCGAATATCTCAAAATAGAATATAGTGTTGGGGTGTCCAACATAGGTTCAGGAAATCCAGCTCCTCTAGACCGTGCTGCTTCTCTGGTCCCATCAGTAGCTCCCATTCTTAGTCCTCTAGGCAGTGCTACGAGCTGCCTTTCTTCATCGGTAATTCCCCATTCTTAGTCCTCTAGACAGTGCTGCAGCGGAGTCTCTGTTCATACATCCAAAACACTCCACACCAAAACACATGGATAAGACATTGTCATTTTACAATGCCTCTAACTCTAAAAAAAAAAAAAAATGAGACCTATTGCATTGTAAATGCTTGTTTATTATGCAGTCGGAGTGTCCAGCCCTTCAGTTTCATGTACTCCTATGATCTGCGCTCTGACTGTCCAGCTCTCTCCGATGGTTTCTCTGATGTATCCTGAAAGGAATGAGATTAACAATCCGTATCCTGATACTTGTCAGGAGTTTTAATATCGGTTACGCTTTTCAGTGGCCTCCTGTTGAGGAGATCCGCCCTGTGACTTGGTCTTTTCTTTGATTCTTATTATCTCACTTCTTCTTTGAGTCAGTTCTTGCTTTGAGTTATCCATTTCTGAATTACTTTGTGGTTTTGTAGGCCTGGCTCCCAAGTTGTCTCTGCCTATGGATGCATAGATTTCTTCAATAATTTCTGTTGACTCTCGCTAAGTTAGTGAGTCATTGGTATACCACCAATGCTGCTGCTTTCCCCTTTAATATTACTCAACATAATGGTGAATATTGTGGCAAAATTGCCCATCAGTTTCATCCCCACATCCAAGGCAGGGGCTGCCCTGTACTCTTTTGAATCTGTTTAAGCGCTTCTGGTAAAACATCTAATGATGTACCACGAGTCTCGGGTGTATACTGCAGCGAAGACTGTGCCCCAAGTGACAGTCTTCCTCTGGGGAAGCCATCCCCATTGACAAGGATATTGTAAGAATTCTGTTTTGCCTGTGGTCCTGTATGGGGAAACACTGCTTCAAGGTTACTTGTTTTTTGTGGAATCCAGAAAGGAAATTCCTCCAGTCTGGTGTGAATTTTACCCATAACAGCATTAATAGTCTGTGGACTAATGCCTTGTGTAGCCAATTGTGATTGTGCAGCTTGCAGTCCTCCTAGGTTTTACTGCTATTGTTCGCATGACCAGCTGTCAGACTTGTATATATTCAGACTAAATTATTATATAGTCTGCATAATTGTGGTGCAGTCATATTGGCTATATTTAGATGTAGTGTAACTGGCTAAAACTGTCCATGTTGCTCGCTCATGACTAAGGGGACCTAGTCTAACTTCTAAAGAGTCATAGTGCCCCTACAAACCAATTTTGATCTTATGTTAATGGAATTTCTAAAGCTTCATAAGCTGTACACTTATTTGGAGTGTCAGTTGAAGTGTAAGTGTGAAACAATCTTCAGCGGTTGTTCGCTGCTGGTACTGTAATCCATATAGAATACTTCTGTCCTAAATGCTTTGTGGGCATCAACCACGAAGGTAACCTCACCACCAGGTGGTGCAAGATCACGTTGTAGCAATTTTTAAAGAACTGCACTTCTGCAGTTCTCTGGTATGTTTAATGCTGCCGGTTCAGCCATAAGAATGTTTTCATTCAGAGAGGGTATCCCTATGGGGAGAACCTTTTGAAAGGTTCAAGCTCCAACAACCTACAGCCAATATATAGGGTTAACATACCTGAGGAGGTTTTTTCCTTAACACCAAGGACGTCTCCAGTTAAAAGGAGATCGGGTTTTTGGGTATACAAAAGCAAATTACTCAGGCAATCCATTAAATAAGAGTTCAACCTATAATGTTGGCTGCACTATTTTGTACAGCTTGTACCTCCACGGGAAAAAACTGTGCGTTTGCTGGACAACCTAAACGTCGATTGTCTCAGACTGGTTCCATGCACACCCTCGGGATGTTTTGCCCTGTATCCCTGCTAGCCCACAGTGCACCATCTGCACCCTTAACTGTATAGGATAACAAATGTGTGTGCAACCTCAGAACATGACCACTCTGATTCTACCCCCACCCCAGGAAATCAGGGTAACAGATCGAGAACCCTTTTGTTGGGACTCTCATGCATACCCAAAGAAATACTCCAACGCGTTTCAATATTTATTGAAGCATTGTGATTCTTGTATAAAATGTGTGCTGCAATCATCAATAGAATGAAACTGATTAGAGTAATTAGCAATACAAGAATAGTGAGAAACATTTCCACAATTGTGCTAAGACGGTGAATACTTACAGGCATGTAAGTACTGTGTATAATGTACTCCTACCTAGCGCTCCCTAACTTAGTCTTGCTTAGGGTAGGTGATCTACCAAATCCCTGCCCAGGTGGTCTAATTCCCCATTACCTGTGGGTTAAGTGTCGTCAGGCCGTCTGTCTTGGTGTAGAGCTGAACATCACTCGTGTTGGTAAGCAGAAATCAGCTGAGCTGGATTTCCGGCATGTAGTGACCTCTGTCAGCAGAGTGCTCCCCCCCCCCTTCCCCCACAATCCAGGAAGTGGTTCTGTGTGTATGTATATCATGTATATCGTGTCCCATGTAGTGATGTTGCAACCCCTGTCAGGCTGCAATTGTTCCAGTTTGTTAACATCTAATGAACAACAATGATGACATTTTAACAGTGAACTTTATCCCATGTAGTAAATGTTCAAGGTGTCGTAATGTGCCTACGAAGTAGAATTGTAAGCAATGCAGATTCAGATAGTTATCCTGCATTGTCTCGTACTCAAATGCATGTTAAGTCATTGTGTGTAAAAGAGAAGGCAACTTAAGAAATGGGGTGGCGTGGTGAAGCAAAATAACGATGGATTAAACCCAGATCTGTGACTGGGGGTGAATGTTTGCCAATGTGCAGCATTCCGTCCATCATCGTAGTGTTTTGCATTTTGCCCTAAGTGGGAAGGGTATGCCCAGACGTGGGTCCCGTGCTCACTACGCCACTGGAGTCAAGCTATCCTGGCTGATGAAGGCTGATAGCCTGAAACCGGTCCTAGGATGCTTGATTCCGGTTCAGGGAAGACATGGCTTGGCAGTTCGGTCTGGACTGTTCCCATGAGGCACAGGGTCAAGACTGATTTGGTATATGGCCATGTCTGAACTGGGGTGGCGTGGTGAAGCAAAATAACGATGGATTAAACCCAGATCTGTGACTGGGGGTGAATGTTTGCCAATGTGCAGCATTCCGTCCATCATCTTGTGTGTTTTGCAACTTAAGAAATGTGAGCATGTAAATGGCTGTGTTTCCTACCAGGCCTATCCTGACCACATGACCTAACTACCTTGGGCATCCGCCCGTCGCTTTAATAAAGATCGTGCAGCCTTTCAAAGCAGCAGAAGGTGCGGAATATTGCATCTTAAGAGGCAACATTTTTGCCACCGGAGCTCACAAGGGGTTTCCTTGGGCCCAGGGGTTGTGGTGTGGTCTCCCTTCCTTAGGGTAGGACACTGGTTTTGGCAGCCAGGAACAGCAGTTGCCTATTGGGTTCCAGAGCTGAGGATATAGCGCTGAAAAGATGCATCTAGGACATCTGCGAGCTCCTCATTGAAAGTTAGCAGCACCTGCTCCTCCTCCACTGTCTCTAGAGACTACTCTTGGAATTTTTCCATAGTGCTACAGAGTTATTTATTTATAGTGGCAGGAGGACCCATGTATATTAGCCAACGCTTGAGGGAAGCGTACGCCCAGTTTGTTAAAGTGGGCACTGGGGAGAATATTATAGGGAAACTGTGCGTACTCTAGAACTACCAACTGGAGTTGCAAAAAACCCTGAGGCGGACACTGCGTGCTCCAAGGTAATTATCTTGAACCTGCCATCTCGATTCTAGGCAGCAGAGTAGGCTAACGAGACTAGCTCGGCCACCTGTAGAGCTTGAGTGCCCCTAACGGTGCTGAATAGTCACTGCGTCAATCCTGTGAACACAGTGGCTTACTAGGTCTCCTGCGGCAGCAGGGAACAAAAACCCAGAAGACGCAGCCTGGACCATGGATGTCCCTACTGCCTGTATAACCAATCAGAATGGTTAGTCCTCTAGTGCGATGGGTGCGAGGGGTAAGAAGCACCAGTGCGGCAGGCGGCTGTGAGGTGGTGGCCCTAGAGTGGGGAAAAAGGAGGAGGCCACGCAAGATTGTGGCACCTCCCCAAATCAGCCCACACAATAAATACAAATACTGACTTCTCTGCCCCCCCAGTTTAGGATTAACCAGTCACACTAGCCCCAATTCCTGCAGTCCAGTAAATAGACAGTTGTAAAGGAAAGGTACTTATCTGGCAGCCGAGCAGGGAAGAAAGAGGAAGTACCTTTCTTTGATGTCTATCTACTAGGGAGAGTAAGACAGTTGAGAGAAATCAATGTTTGAGTTTAGAGACTCATGGAAAATAGTCTTTTGAGTTATTGGTCATGGTCCTTTTGGCTGCTGAGCTAAAATAAAGGGAAGAGTAATGCATAATCTGAGCCTCCGGTCCTGACCTAGAATTGTTAGGCACTAGCTCCTCACTTATATTTTTAAATATTGCTGTAGGAATAGATTTAATAGCTCTTAGATACTTCTGAAATATTTTCCCAATTTCTTTTTACCTGCCTTAAAATAAAAATACAGGTTCGCCCAAATCTAAACTGGCCAGGTTGTAACAGTACTCGGAGCCAGACTGATAGGCCAGTCCTGCCAAGTCACTAAGGTTTGGAGTTGAGGCTTTCATAGCCCAGTAGGTTAACTGTTTTGGAGTGCTGGGTACAACATCAGAAGAGTAGTAATTGTAGTCATTAAAAGGAGTATATAACGTGATCCGGTCCGTCTAGTAAAATTGTAGAGATGTACGTTAAAGTTTCTCATTTCCTATCCTTAAAAACATGGAGTCCTGATAAAATTTTAGCAGTATCTCAGGGTGATTTTGAATGAATTCATGCAACTTTAAGGGAAGGTTTTCAGTCTCCCTGTGGTCTAGTTAGACCATGTGTATACCTGTGGATGGCTCCCACCTAATGTTTTCCATCATGATCTGAACTGGTTGCCAGTGAACTTTAGGCAACTCCCAGGTTTTACTTTCCTCTTCTGCCTAGATTTAGAATGCATGTTTCATTTTATATTTTTATCTGCCACTGTGGTTGGTACTTGGATAGTCATGCAAGAGCTCCCTATGCTCTGACCTTAAGTTGACAAATGTTTGCCATTAAGGGAGTAGCTCACTGGGGTGATTAGTAACATAATTTCTTTTTGGCGGTACTCGCCCAAGTCATTTGGGAACACAACCCATCTGGCCACCATACCCTCTATCTGCCCACCCCTGGCTTTGTGTAGAGACCTGATAATGAAAGGAAGGGTGTGTGAAGTAACAATAGGATCCTAGTTCTGTCACTCATCCAGTGTAAAATAAAAAATAAATGTATATGTATAACTGATATTGTAATACCCTCTCCAATTGTACCTGAAAACGTATTTGTCATTTAACTATACTGCCAATCCTTTGTTCTGTTTTAGGTGTTCACATTTGAAGTGGACCAAGAGATGTTGGGGGCCATGCAGCAGACTTCTTCAGATCTGGATAGTATCCCTGGGATCCAGAGTTCAGACATAGAACATGATGGTAAGGATTGGTGCAAATGTACCCATTGACTCCACAAACCGCTGTGGTCCTGGAGGAGGTTGGAAAAAATGAATTAACAAATCGGAGTGTGGTGGTAACTTTTGGAGCACAACAATATAGTTGTGAAGGGAATGAAAATAACTCTCCCATTTGCTTATTGAAAGCATAAAATGAAGTAAATCAGTTATGAAATGAAATAGTGCTGGCATATTGGTGCATTTAATTTTGGTGGGTAAGACCAGACATTTTTCCTTCCAACTCTTGGCGTCATGGCTTTCATGATGCCCTATATATTTCAGAACATGCATATGTCCTGTAGGATTCAGGCTTTATAGACACTGCCCAGGCAAGAGAGGTCTTCAGCCATGCAGCTCATGACACAATGTGACACTTTTTGCATCGGGCTTTCAAGCACTGTAAATCTGCCTCCCATCCCCCCCCCCCCCCCACATGAGAAGACCAAGTTAGGCAGTGTAAAAAAACCTTGCACCATTTGCATTCTCAAGTGCTGTCTTTAGTGCTAAACTAATCAACACATGTCTTTTTGAAGCTAAAGCCACCCTTTTTGTTATCTATTTATCTTGCTGGCATTTCCTTTAAAGTCTTTTTTTAAAATGGTCTCTAAACTAGTGTTTCCCAGACGTTTTTAGAGCACAACCCAACTTTTTGAAAGGTAAACTTCCACAACCCACCTAGCTTTAATGGATATGAGTTGGATGTGGATTTTCTTTTCTGTAATAGCATTGTAAACGTAAGTATCTTGACCATGCCCTTTGATATTGTGCTGTGGTCAATAGAATGATCTGCCCATAAAAGGATGCTGGAACCATTTTCGGAGTTAGGTGCTGGCCTGTGGCATCTTTACACTAAAACCACAAGGCTTCTGAACAATCTTGGTGTGGATACCTGTGATTTGAGTAAATTTGAAAACCCCTTCTGCAGCAGAATGAGGTAAGGCCTGATATCCATTTTTGTTAGGGGGTGTGTGTGACACTGTGTGACACTGTGTGGCACGCACAGGCACGCACAGACTCTGTGTGGC
Source organism: Calotriton arnoldi (assembly GCA_963921515.1). Taxonomy (NCBI): domain Eukaryota; kingdom Metazoa; phylum Chordata; class Amphibia; order Caudata; family Salamandridae; genus Calotriton; species Calotriton arnoldi. Next base: position 92,920 of record CAWUFW010021538.1, read on the forward strand.
GCACAGACTCTGTGTGGCGCACAGACTCTGTGTGGCGCACAGACTCTGTGTGGCGCACAGACTCTGTGTGGCGCACAGACTCTGTGTGGCGCACAGACTCTGTGTGGCGCACAGACTCTGTGTGGCGCGCGCACTGTGTGGCGCGCGCACTGTGTGGCGCACTGGCACACGCACACTGTGTGGCGCACGCGCACACTGGCGCACACTGGCGCACACTGGCGCGCACTGGCGCACACGCGCTGTCGTACGCGCGCTGTCGCACGACGCGCTGTCGCACGCGCGACTGTCGCACGCTGCACTGTCGCGACGCTGACGCTGTCGCGACGCGCACTGTCGCACGCTGCACTGTCGCCGTGACGCTGCATTGTCGCACGCGCGCTCGTCGCACGCGCACTGTCGCACGCCGCACTGTCGCCACGCACACTGGCGCGACGCACACTGGCGCACGCACACTGGCACACGCACACTGGCGCACGCTGTGACACACACACAGTGACGCAGTGTGACACGCAGTGTGAGACGCAGTGTGACACTCACGGTCGCGCGCGCACTCACTGTCGCGCGCGCACTCACTGTCGCGCGCGCACTCACTGTCGCCGCGCACTCACTGTCGCCGCGCGCACTCACTGTCGCGCGCGCACTCACTGTCGCGCGCTCTGTGGTGCACGCACTGTCACACGCACGCTGTCACACGCACGCTGTCACACGCACGCTGTCACACGCACGCTGTCACACGCACGCTGTCACACGCACGCTGTCACACGCACGCTGTCACACGCACGCTGTCACACGCACACTGTCACACGCACACTGTCACACGCACACTGTCACACGCACACTGACACACGCACACTGACACACGCACACTGTCACACACTGACACACGCACACTGTCACACACTGACACACGCACACTGTCACACACTGTCACACGCACACACTGACACACACTGTCACACGCACACTGACACACACTGTCACACGCACACTGACACACACTGTCACACGCACACTGACACACACTGTCACACGCACACTGACACACACTGTCACACGCACACTGACACACACTGTCACACGCACACTGACACACACTGTCACACGCACACTGACACACTGTCACACGCACACTGACACACACTGTCACACGCACACTGACACACACTGTCACACGCACACTGACACACACTGTCACACGCACACTGTCACACACTGGCACACGCACACACTGACACACTGACACACGCACACACTGACACACGCACACACGCACACACTGACACACGCACACTGTCACGCACTGACACACGCACACTGACACACGCACACTGTCACGCACTGTCGCGCGCTGTCGCACGCTGTCGCACGCTGTCGCACGCTGTCGCACGCTGTCGCACGCTGTCGCACGCTGTCGCACGCTGTCGCACGCTGTCGCACGCACACTGTCGCACGCTGTCGCACGCTGTCGCACGCACACTGTCGCACGCTGTCGCACGCACACTGTCGCACTGTCGCACGCACACTGTCATGCACGCACACTGTCGCACTGTCGCACGCACACTGTCATGCACGCACACTGTCGCACTGTCGCACGCACACTGTCATGCACGCACACTGTCATACACTGTCACACGCACAGTCATGCACGCACACTGTCGCACGCTGTCGCACGCACACTGTCGCACGCTGTCGCACGCACACTGTCGCACGCTGTCGCACGCACACTGTCGCACGCTGTCGCACGCTGTCGCACGCTGTCGCACGCTGTCGCACGCTGTCGCACGCACACTGTCGCACGCTGTCGCACGCACACTGTCGCACGCTGACACACGCTGACGCACGCGCACTGTCGCTACGCTGTCGACGCCGCGACTGTCGCTCGCTGACGACGACGCGCACTGTCGCCGCTGACGCTGACGCACGCACTTGTCGCACGCGTGACATGCACGCGCACTGTCGCGACTGACGCAGCACACTGTCGCCGCACTGACGCCGCATTCACTGTCGCGCACTGACGCGCACACTGTCGCGAGCACTGACGCCGCACACTGTCGCGCACTGACGCGCACACTGTCGCCAGACTGACGCCAGCACACTGGTCGCCACGACTGACGCCAAGACACTGTCGCGCACTGACGCGCACACTGTCGCGCACTGACGCCGCACACCGTCGCGCACACTGTCACTAGCACTGACACACGCACACTGTCACTAGCACTGACACACGCACAGTCACTAGCACTGACACACGCACACTGTCACTAGCACTGACACACGCACACTGTCACTAGCACTGACACACGCACACTGTCACTAGCACTGACACACGCACACTGTCACTAGCACTGACACACGCACACTGTCACTAGCACTGACACACGCACACTGTCACGCACTGACACACGCACACTGTCACGCACTGACACACGCACACTGTCACGCACTGGCACACGCACACTGTCACGCACTGGCACACACTGACACACACTGACGCACGCTGTCGCACGCTGTCGCACGCTGTCGCACGCTGTCGCACGCTGTCGCACGCTGTCGCACGCTGTCGCACGCTGACGCACGCTGACGCACGCTGTCGCACGCACACTGTCGCACGACACTGTCGCACGCACTACTGTCGCACGCTGTCGCACGCACACTGTCGCACGCTGTCGCACGCGACACTGTCGCACGCTGTCGCACGCACACTGTCGCACGCTGTCGCACGCACTGTCGCACGCTGTCGCACGCACACTGTCGCACGCACACTGTCGCACACTGTCGCACACTGTCGCACACTGTCGCACACTGTCGCGCACTGACACACGCGCACTGACACACGCGCACTGTCGCGCACTGACACACGCGCACTGTCGCGCACTGACACACGCACACTGTCACTAGCACTGACACTGTGACACAGTGTGACACACAGTGTGACACACACAGTGTGACAGACAGTGTGACAGTGTGACAGACAGTGTGACAGTGTGACAGACAGTGTGACAGTGTGACACAGACAGTGTGACACAGACAGTGTGACACAGACAGTGTGACACAGACAGTGTGACTGACAGTGTGACTGACAGTGTGACAGACAGTGTGACAGACAGTGTGACAGACAGTGTGACAGACAGTGTGACTGACAGTGTGACTGACAGTGTGACTGACAGTGTGACTGACGAGTGTGACTGACAGTGTGACTGACAGTGTGACTGACAGTGTGACTGACAGTGTGACTGACAGTGTGACTGACAGTGTGACTGACAGTGTGACTGACAGTAGTGACAGACAGTGTGACTGACAGTGTGACTGACAGTGTGACTGACAGTGTGACTGACAGTGTGACGACAGTGTGACTGACAGTGTGACTGACAGTGTGACTGACAGTGTGACTGACAGTGTGACTGACAGTGTGACTGACAGTGTGACTGACAGTGTGACTGACAGTGTGACTGACAGTGTGACTGACAGTGTGACTGACAGTGTGACTGACAGTGTGACTGACAGTGTGACTGACAGTGTGACTGACAGTGTGACTGACAGTGTGACTGACAGTGTGACTGACAGTGTGACTGACAGTGTGACAGACAGTGTGACAGACAGTGTGACAGACAGTGTGACAGACAGTGTGACTGACAGTGTGACTGACAGTGTGACTGACAGTGTGACTGACAGTGTGACTGACAGTGTGACAGTGTGACACACTGTCGCGCACACTGTGACTCACGCGCACACTGTGACACTCACTGTGACACTCACTGTGACACTCACTGTGACACTCACTGTGACACTCACTGTGACACTCACTGTGACACTCACTGTGACACTCACTGTGACTCACTGTGACTCACTGTGACACGCGCGCGCTCTGTGTGGCGCGCGCGCGCGCTCTGTGTGGCGCGCGCACACACTGTCACACGCGCACTGTCACGCGCGCACTGTCACGCGCGCACTGTCACGCGCGCACTGTCACGCGCGCACTGTCACGCGCGCACTGTCACGCGCGCACTGTCACGCGCGACACACAGTGTGACACACAGTGTGACACACAGTGTGACACACAGTGTCACAGTGTGACAGTGTGACACACAGTGTGACAGTGTGACACACAGTGTGACACACAGTGTGACAGTGTGACACACAGTGTGACACACAGTGTGACAGTGTGACACACAGTGTGACAGTGTGACACACACAGTGTGACAGTGTGACACACACAGTGTGACAGTGTGACACACACAGTGTGACACACACAGTGTGACTCAGTGTGACACACACAGTGTGACAGTGTGACTCAGTGTGTCAGTCACACTGTGTGTGACACACAGTGACTCACTGACACACAGTGTGACAGTGTGACACAGTGTCACGCACACTGACATTCTCACGCACACTGACATTCTCACGCACACTGACATTCTCACGCACACTGACATTCTCGCGCACACTGACATTCTCGCGCACACTGACATTCTCGCGCACACTGACATTCTCGCGCACACTGACATTCTCGCGCACACTGACATTCTCGCGCACACTGTCTCGCGCACACTGTCTCGCGCACACTGTCTCGCGCACACTGTC
>CAWUFW010021538.1:112500-118215 GCA_963921515.1 Calotriton arnoldi
ACACACACACACTGTCACACACACACACACACACTGTCACACACACACACACACACACACACACACACACACACTGTCACACACACACACACACTGTCACACACACACACACTGTCACACACACACACACACTGTCACACACACACACTGTCACACACACACACACTGTCACACACACACACACTGTCACACACACACACTGTCACACACACACACTGTCACACACACACACTGTCACACACACACACACTGTCACACACACACACTGTCACACACACACTGTCACACACACACACACACTGTCACACACACACACACACACTGTCACACACACACACTGTCACACACACACACACTGTCACACACACACACACTGTCACACACACACACACACACTGTCACACACACACACACTGTCACACACACACACACTGTCACACACACACACACTGTCACACACACACACTGTCACACACACACACTGTCACACACACACACACTGTCACACACACACACTGTCACACACACACACTGTCACACACACACACTGTCACACACACACTGTCACACACACACTGTCACACACACACTGTCACACACACACACACTGTCACACACACACACTGTCACACACACACACTGTCACACACACACACTGTCACACACACACACTGTCACACACACACTGTCACACACACACTGTCACACACACACTGTCACACACACACTGTCACACACACACTGTCACACACACACTGTCACACACACACACTGTCACACACACACACTGTCACACACACACACTGTCACACACACACACTGTCACACACACACACACACTGTCACACACACACACACACTGTCACACACACACACTGTCACACACACACACTGTCACACACACACACTGTCACACACACACACTGTCACACACACACACACACACACACACTGTCACACACACACTGTCACACACACACTGTCACACACACACACTGTCACACACACACACTGTCACACACACACTGTCACACACACACACACACACACTGTCACACACACACACTGTCACACACACACACACTGTCACACACACACACTGTCACACACACACTGTCACACACACACACACTGTCACACACACACTGTCACACACACACTGTCACACACACACACTGTCACACACACACTGTCACACACACACACTGTCACACACACACACTGTCACACACACACACACACACACACACTGTCACACACTGTCACACACACACACACACACTGTCACACACACACTCACACACACACACTGTCACACACACACTGTCACACACACACACTGTCACACACACACTGTCACACACACACTGTCACACACACACTGTCACACACACACTGTCACACACACACTGTCACACACACACTGTCACACACACACACTGTCACACACACACACTGTCACACACACACACACACACACACACACACACTGTCACACACACACACTGTCACACACACACTGTCACACACACACTGTCACACACACACTGTCACACACACACTGTCACACACACACACTGTCACACACACACACTGTCACACACACACTGTCACACACACACACTGTCACACACACACTGTCACACACACACACTGTCACACACACACACTGTCACACACACACACACACACACTGTCACACACACACACTGTCACACACACACACTGTCACACACACACACTGTCACACACACACACTGTCACACACACTGTCACACACACACACTGTCACACACACACACTGTCACACACACACACACTGTCACACACACACACTGTCACACACACACACACTGTCACACACACACACTGTCACACACACACACTGTCACACACACACACACTGTCACACACACACACACTGTCACACACACACACTGTCACACACACACTGTCACACACACACACTGTCACACACACACACTGTCACACACACACACTGTCACACACACACACACTGTCACACACACACACACTGTCACACACACACACTGTCACACACACACACTGTCACACACACACTGTCACACACACACACTGTCACACACACACACTGTCACACACACACACTGTCACACACACACACACACACACTGTCACACACACACACTGTCACACACACACACACACTGTCACACACACACACAGTCACACACACACACACACACACACACTGTCACACACACACACACTCACACACACACACACACTGTCACACACACACTGTCACACACACACACACACACACTGTCACACACACACACACTGTCACACACACACACTGTCACACACACACACTGTCACACACACACACTGTCACACACACACACTGTCACACACACACACTGTCACACACACACACTGTCACACACACACACACTGTCACACACACACTGTCACACACACACACACTGTCACACACACACACACTGTCACACACACACACACTGTCACACACACACACACTGTCACACACACACACTGTCACACACACACACACTGTCACACACACACTGTCACACACACACACTGTCACACACACACACTGTCACACACACACACACACTGTCACACACACACACACTGTCACACACACACACACTGTCACACACACACACTGTCACACACACACACTGTCACACACACACTGTCACACACACACACTGTCACACACACACACACTGTCACACACACACACTGTCACACACACACACTGTCACACACACACTGTCACACACACACTGTCACACACACACTGTCACACACACACACACACACACACACACTGTCACACACACACACACACACACACACACACACTGTCACACACACACACACACACACTGTCACACACACACACACTGTCACACACACACACTGTCACACACACACACACTGTCACACACACACACACTGTCACACACACACACACTGTCACACACACACACACACACACACACTGTCACACACACACACACTGTCACACACACACACACTGTCACACACACACACACTGTCACACACACACACTGTCACACACACACACACTGTCACACACACACACTGTCACACACACACACTGTCACACACACACACTGTCACACACACACACTGTCACACACACACACTGTCACACACACACACTGTCACACACACACACACTGTCACACACACACACACACTGTCACACACACACACTGTCACACACACACACTGTCACACACACACACACTGTCACACACACACACTGTCACACACACACACTGTCACACACACACACTGTCACACACACACACTGTCACACACACACACACTGTCACACACACACACACTGTCACACACACACACACTGTCACACACACACACACACTGTCACACACACACACACTGTCACACACACACACACTGTCACACACACACACACACACACACTGTCACACACACACACACACACACACACTGTCACACACACACACACTGTCACACACACACACTGTCACACACACACACACTGTCACACACACACACACACACTGTCACACACACACACTGTCACACACACACACTGTCACACACACACACTGTCACACACACACACTGTCACACACACACACTGTCACACACACACACACTGTCACACACACACACTGTCACACACACACACTGTCACACACACACACTGTCACACACACACACTGTCACACACACACACTGTCACACACACACACTGTCACACACACACACTGTCACACACACACACACTGTCACACACACACACTGTCACACACACACACTGTCACACACACACACACTGTCACACACACACACACTGTCACACACACACTGTCACACACACACACACACACACACACTGTCACACACACACACACACACACACACACACTGTCACACACACACACTGTCACACACACACACTGTCACACACACACACTGTCACACACACACACTGTCACACACACACACACTGTCACACACACACACTGTCACACACACACACACTGTCACACACACACACTGTCACACACACACACATGTCACACACACACACTGTCACACACACACACTGTCACACACACACACTGTCACACACACACTGTCACACACACACACTGTCACACACACACACTGTCACACACACACACACTGTCACACACACACACACTGTCACACACACACACACACACTGTCACACACACACTGTCACACACACACTGTCACACACACACTGTCACACACACACACTGTCACACACACACACTGTCACACACACACACTGTCACACACACACACACTGTCACACACACACACACTGTCACACACACACACACTGTCACACACACACACACTCACACACACACACACACACACACTGTCACACACACACACTGTCACACACACACACTGTCACACACACACTGTCACACACACACACTGTCACACACACACTGTCACACACACACACTGTCACACACACACACTGTCACACACACACACTGTCACACACACACACTGTCACACACACACACTCACACACACACACACACACACACACACACACACACACACACACACACACACACACACACACACACACACTGTCACACACACACACTGTCACACACACACCACACATGTCACACACACACACTGTCACACACACACATGTCACACACACACTGTACACACACACACTGTCACACACACACACTGTCACACACACACACTGTCACACACACACACTGTCACACACACACACACTGTCACACACACACACTGTCACACACACACACACTGTCACACACACACACACTGTCACACACACACACACTGTCACACACACACACTGTCACACACACACACTGTCACACACACACACTGTCACACACACACACTGTCACACACACACACACTGTCACACACACACACACTGTCACACACACACACTGTCACACACACACACACTGTCACACACACACACACTGTCACACACACACACTGTCACACACACACACACACTGTCACACACACACACACTGTCACACACACACACACTGTCACACACACACACACTGTCACACACACACACACTGTCACACACACACACACTGTCACACACACACACACTGTCACACACACACACACACACACACACACACACACACACACACACACACACACACACACACACACACACACACACACACACACACACACACACACACACACACACACACACACACACACACACACACACACACACACACACACACACACACACACACACACACACACACACACACACACACACACACACACACACACACACACACACACACACACACACACACACACACACACACACACACACACACACACACACACACACACACACACACACACACACACACACACACACACACACACACACACACACACACACACACACACACACACACACACACACACACACACACACACACACACACACACACACACACACACACACACACACACACACACACACACACACACACACACACACACACACACACACACACACACACACACACACACACACACACACACACACACACACACACACACACACACACACACACACACACACACACACAC